>VZQC01005228.1:2101282-2150029 GCA_009823505.1 Rhizomys pruinosus
AGCCGCCCTGGCCGCCGGACTCTCCGGACCCTCTGGCCCAGCGCCCGGGTCCCGCCCTCAAGGCCCCAGCAACCCAAGCTACTCGCCCAGGTGGCTTCTGGGTATCCTGCCCAAAGGCGCAGCCGCCCTGGCCGCCGGACTCTCCGGACCCTCTCCTTTCTCCTGTTTTTTAACTTCCTGAAATTTGATATGTAATATTTTTTCATTTGTGGAATGTGTCCATGATATTATAGTTTAAATTTAGTTACTTAACAAACCTGTGGAAACTCAAAGTTTGATATTTTATAAATGAAATTGTTCAATTTAAAATTATTAAATGAGTTTGATATTTTATAAATGAATTACAATACATTTAAAATTATTTTGGAATAGATTTGAGCTATAGGTCTGAGGGTCTTTTTTCTTTTTTTAATGTTATTAAACTTTTTCCATACATCACACATCATTTCTCAGTGGAATCTAGAGTCACTTCCCTTTCCATGCCCCCCACCCCACCCAAGTTCCTGTATTCTGACACACATGTCCTACATGTCTTTCTGAGTCCTTCCAGAGGTTGTTTTTCTCCAGTTCTTTTGTTGTTGTTGTTCTCTCCAACTTGTATTGCATATATAATTATATACATATATAAATATATACATACATACATACATACATATATACACATATCACCTGAATTGGAGGATTTTCTTTCTGTTTTTTTTCCTAAAAGATGTCATGTTTTCCTTAAGGAAATGTTTGAAAGTTCTTCTTTGGCAAGCCCAAACAACGATCAATCTTGTCCTTTTGCTCCACACTGGGGCCTTTCCCTCCCATGGTCACCCAAATGAGGTCCAGCAAGCACAAGTCATGTCTTGATCTTCCTGTGCTGGCCTCCATGGTACAGAATGGGTAGTCCAACAATGGCAGGCTATACTCTGATGAGGCTGAAATCCCAGTAGCTGCTCAGTCCACAAATCTCAGTAGTCCCCATCTGGCATTGAAGGTTTGGAGGATTCTTGGAGAGACCAGTCCATATTGGAGGGCTAAAAAGCTGGGTCTCATGTCTTTGAAGAATGACAAGAGCAGTGGCCACCACAGAGTAGATGCACTTGCCAGTAAGAACTGAAGATAGGCTAAACAACAGTGCTCTCTATTTTTTTCCTTTATGTCTTTATACTATGATCTCAAGTTTTATATCTGAAATACAATTTCTCAGGCCCTACTGATTGGTTATGTCTGGTTATTCTTTCCTTTTGGATGCTTAAGGCCACATAGCCCAGATTAACCATGGTTTTTGTTTTCTTAAGGTCAGTTGAGGATCTGGTCTTCAGGGGTGACTCAGGGTTTTTTTTGGAGGGGGGTGAGCCCCTGGCTCCTTTCAGCTTTTCATTTACCAGTTCCATCCACTCAAAGACAAAGTCGGGTCTTGCTAGACCAGGCTTCACTCTTTGAAGCATGAGCAGACGTTCCTCTTTATAGACTGGACACTGGCTGAAATCCCATTAGTGGATCTCCAAGACCTCTCTACACAGGAAGACTGGTGAACTACATCTGCAGGAAATTTCAAGAGATGCCCCCATCCATAGTCCCCTAAGACTAAGTTGGCCGCTGAGGGCAAGGAACAAAGTTATCCCTTTAGGTGACTTGGCCAAATTGGTATGGGCGTTATGTATGGTCCTTAAACACCCAGAAAGGCTAAGTTACACCAACCTGATACATGGTACCCATATAAAAATTGTATCTTCTGAAAACAAACTGTATGTTATTTCCATATCATATTTCTTGATTTGAATTTTTCCATTTTAATTCCATACTACTCCAAAATATGCATACATACCCACCATCATATACCAAAAATCCAAGGTCTGAAAATAAATGGTAGGCTAGTTCCAGAACCTGTCTAGAGACTTGCAATACGAGAGCACAGTTGTCTTCAGACCACGAGGAATACAACATCAACATTACTCAGTCTGCCCCACAACTAGGCACTTGGTACTAGCATCCACAGATGAGGGATACCGTTCGTCTTTTATTTTTCTGGGACTGTGTTACTTCACTTAACATAAAATCTTCAGGTTCCATCCATTTACCTGCAAATTTCATGATGTCATCATTCTTTACTGCTGCTTAGAACTCCATTATGTAGATGTACCACATTTTCTCTATCCACTCGTCAGTTGAGGGACATTTGGGTTGGTTCCAGCTCTTCACTATTGTGAAGAGAGCTGTAATAAACATGGATATTGGGCTGGAGAGATGGCCTGGTGGTTAAGAGTGCTGACCGCTCTTACAGAGGACCCGGGTTCGACCCCCAGCATCCACATGGCAGCCAAGAACCATCTGAAACTCCAATTCCAGGAGAACTCCAGTTCCAGGGGAATCCGACACCCTCTTCTACCCTCCATGGCATTGCACGACATGGGTGCACACACTTGCATGCAGACAGTACATTCATACACATACAGAAATAAATAAAAATTAAAAAAAATATTTTAAAAAATGGATGTACATGTATTTCTGTGGTAGGATGAGTCTTGTGGGTATATACCCAGAAGTGGTATGGTTGGGTCAGGTGGTAGGCTCATTTTGAGTCATTTTTTTTAAAAATTTATTTATTTCTGTATGTGTATGAATGTACTGTCTGCATGCAAGTCTGTGCACCCATGTCGTGCAATGCCACGGAGGTCAGAAGAGGGTGTCGGATTCCCCTGGAACTGGAGTTCTCCTGGCATTGGAGTTTCAGACGGTTCTCGGCCACCATGTGGGTGCTGGGGATCAAACCCAGGTCCTCTGTAAGAGCGGTCGGCACTCTTAACCGCTAGGCCATCTCTCCAGCCCTCATTTTGAGTCTTTTAAGGGTTCTCCACATTGCTTTCTACAGTGGTTGTATGAGTTTGCAATCCCACCAGCAGTGGATGAATGTTCTCCTTTCCCCACAACCTCTTCAGCATTTGGTATCATTTGTTTTCTTGATCCTAGTCAACCTTATCAGAATGAGGTGATATCTTAAAGTGGTTTTAATTTGCATTTCATTAACTGTTAGTGACATTAAATACCTTTTAAGATGTTTCTCAGCCATCTCTAGTTCCTCACTTGTGAAGTCTCTGTTCATCTCTTTACTCCATCTTTTGAGTGAGTCATTTGTTTTCTTGCTTCTTTGTTTTATGAGTAATTTATATATTCTGGAAGTTAATGCTCTGTCAGATGTATAAGCAGTGAAAGTTTCCTGCCACTCTGTGGGTTTTCTCTTCACTTCCCTGATTGTTTCTTTTGCTGTACAGAAACTTTTGAGTTTAATAAGGTCCCACTTGTCAATTGTTGACCTTATTTCCCATGCAGCTGCTGTCTGATTTAGAAAGTCTTTTCCTACACTTATGTCTCATAAGTTGATGCCAACTTTTCTTCTATCACCTTCAGAGTTTTTGGTTTCACATTGAGGTCTTTGATCCATTTGGAGTTGATTCTTGTACAGGGTGAGAGGTAGGGGTTTAATTTCATTCTTCTACAAGTGGTGATCCAGTTTTGCCAACACCACTTGCTGAAGATGCTGTCTTTCCTCCATTGTGTCTTCTTGGCCCCCTTGTCAAATATGAGATGGCTGAAATTGTATGTGCTCAAGTTTGGATCTTCAGTTTTGTTCCATTGGTCTACAGGTCTGCTTTTGTGCCAATACCAGGCTGTTTTTATGACTATAGCCCTGTAGTATAGTTTGAAGTCTGGAATAGAGATGCCCCCTGTATTGCTCTTTTCACTCAGGGTTGCTTTGGCTCTTCAGGAGCTTTTGTTGTTCCACATGAATATAAGATTTTTTTCCAATCTGTAAAGGATTTCTTGGGTATTTTAATTGAGATGGAATTGAATTGGTATATTAATTTGGGTAGGATGGATGTTTTTACTACATTAATTTTTCCAATCCATGAGCATAGGAAGTCTTTCCATCTTTGGATGTCTTCTTTAATCTCCTTCTTCAGGGGTTTATAATTTCTTTTCGTAGAGATCTTTGATGTGTTTGTTTAGGTTTGTTCCTAGGTATTTTATTGTTTCTGAGGCTATCGTGATTGGGAAGTTCTCCTTGTATTCCTTCTTCAGTTGCTTGTTTTTGGTGTAAAGAAAAACTACTGATTTTTCGAGGTTGATTTTGTATCTTGCCACTTTACTGAAATCGTTTCTAAGAGTTTTCTGGTGGAGTTTTTAGCATCCCTTAGGTAAACTATCATATTGTCTGCAAAAAGGGCTATTTTGACTTCCTCTTTTCCAATTAGTATTCCTTTAATTTCCTTTTCTTGCCTTATTTCCCTAACCAGTGTTTCAAGCACTATATTGAAGAGGAGTGGTGACAAGTGCAGCCTTGCCAAGTTCCTACCTTTAAGGGGAATCCTTCTAAATTTTCTCCATTTAGGATGATGCTGGCTGTGGGTTTCTTGTATATGGCTTTGATTATGTTGAGGTAGGATTCCTCCAGTCCAATTCCCTCTAGGACTTTAAACATGAAGGGATGCTGGATTTCATTGAAGTTTTTTCTGCATCAATTGAGATTACCATGCGTTTTTGTCGTTCAGTCCATTTATGTGTTTTATGATATTTATTGATTTTCTTTTAAAAAAATTTTTTTAAAATTTTATTTATTTATTTGTATGAATGTACTGTCTGCATGTAGGTTTGTGCACCCATGTCATGCAATGCCGCAGAGGTCAGAAGAGGGTCTCAGATTCCCCTAGAACTGGAGTTCTCCTGGAATTGGAGTTACAGATGGTTCTTAGCCACCATGTGGGTGCTGGGGATTGAGCCTGGGTCCTCTGCAAGAGCAATCAGTGTTCTTAACCAGTAGGCTATCTCTCCAGCCCTTTATTGATTTTCATATGTTGAACCATCCCTGCATCTCTGGTATGAATCCAACTTGGTCATGATGGATGATCTTTTTGATGTGGGTCTGTATGCAGTTTGTAAGTACTTCATTGAAAATTTTTGCATATAAGTTCATTAATGTGATGGGTCTATAGTTCTCTTTTTTGGTTGTATCCTTGCCTGGTTTTGGTATTAGAGTGATGGAATTTGGGAGATTTCCTTCTGCTTGTATCTGTCTGAACAGTTCGAGTAATAATGGTTTTAAGTCCTCTTAAATGTTTTATAGAATTCTGCTGCGAAACCATCTGGGCTTGAGCTTTTTTTAGTTGGGAGATCTCTTATTACATTTTCAATTTCTTCATATATTATGGGTCTGTTTAAGCTTTCAGTCTCTTCTTGGTTTAGCTTTCGTGATTCCCCAGATTTCAGATATTCATCCATTTGTCTTAGATTTTCAAATTTAGTAGAGTATAGGTTTTTTTCTTAAAATTATTTATTTATTTATTTATTTATTTATTTATTTATTTATTATTTTTTATGTGTATGAGTGTAATGTCTGCATGTCAATTTGTGTACCCGTGTCATGCAATGCCACAGAGATCAGAAGAGGGCGTCGGATTCCCCTGGAACTGGAGTTAAAGATGGTTCTTAGCTGCCATATGGGTGCTGAGAATCAAATCCGGGTCTTCTGCAAGAGTGGTTGGTGCTCTTAACCGCTGAACCATCTCGCCAGCCCCAAATATAGGTTTTTTTTTTTTAAAGTATTCCTGCATGATTGTCTGGATCTTTTCATTGTCTTTTGTGATATTTCCCCTTTCATCCCAAAATTTATTGATTTGGAGTTGCTCTTTCTTTCTTTTGGTTTACTGGGTGTGGTGGTTTGAATGAGTGTCCCCCATAGGCTGTAAGTATTCAGACATTTGTCTCCAGTTGGTGGCACTGTTTTTGGAGGTCTTAGAAGGTGTGGCTGTGCTGGAGGAAGTGCGTTGTTGGGGGCAGGCTTAGCGAGTTTAACAAGCCTCGTAGTCTACAGTTCTTCTCTCTGCTTCCTGTGCTCTTTGCGAGATGTGACGGTTGGCTTCCTGCTCCAGATCCAGCCGCCATGCCTCCTGCCACAAAGGACTCTAATTCCCTGGAACCGTCAATGGTAAGCTCAAATAAACTCTTCATTTTATAAGTTCCTTGGTCATGGTGCTTTATCACAGCAACAGAAAAGTGACTAATACACTGGGCTAGAGGTCTATCTATCTTGTTTATTCTTTCAAAGAGCCAACTTTTGGATTCATTGATTTTTTTTTGTATTGTTTTCTTTGTTTCTATCTCATTGATTTCTGCTCTTATTTGTGTTATTTCTTCCTTTCTGTTGCATTTGGGGTTCATTTGTTATTGACTTTTGAGTGTTTTTAGCTGCAGTAAAAGCTCATTTATTTTTATTATTATTTTTTTAATGTAGGCACCCAGGGCTATAAGCTTTTCTCTTAGAACTGCTTTTAAAGTGTCCCATAGGTTTTGTTGTGTTTTACTGTCATTGTTGTTTAGTTCCAGGAATGCTTTTATTTCTCTATTTCCTCTTGACCCATTCATTATTCAGGAGTGTCGTTTAGTCAGCATGTGTTCGTGTAGGTAGTAGGGCTTATCCTGGTGTTGATATTGAGCTTTATTGCACTGTGGTCTGATAGAATGCATGAAATTACTTTAATGTTTTTGTATTTGTTGAGATTTTTTTCTGTGTCCAGCTATGTGGTCATTTTTGGAGAATGTTCCATGGGGTGCTGAGTAGAAAGCATATTCTCTGTTATTTGGGTGGAATATTTGGTAGATATCTGTGAGGTCCATTTTCTGTATCATATTGAGTTCAAATGTCTCTCTGTTTATTCTTTGTCTGGCTGATCAGTCCAAATTGTTCAGTGGGGTATTGACATCCCTTACTATGAGTGTGCCGGGGTTAATCTGTGCCTTGAAGTCCTGTAGAGTTGTGTTTATAAAGATCAGTGCACATATGTTCGTGGTTGTAAAGTCTTCATGGTCAATTTTCCCTTTGATAAGGATGTAATGGCCCTCTTTGTCTCTTCTGATTGCTTCTACTTTCAAGTCTATTTTGTCTGATATTAAAATAGTAACTCCTGCTTTCTTTTTGGTACCATTTTCTTGGAATATTTTTTTGATCCTTTCACTTTAAGTTGGCACCTATTCTTGAGGGTGAGATGGGTTTTTTGTAGATAGCATATAGATGGATTCTGTTTCTTAATACATTCTCCCAGTCTATACCTTTAGATTGGGGAGTTTAGTCCATTAATATTTAAGATTATAATTGAGAGATATGTGTTGCTTCCTTTCACCTTATTATCCATTTGCATTTTTGGTCTAGGTTTCTACTTTTGCAGTTATGCTTTTATTAATTTCTCTTTCAAGGTGCCTGGGGATAGTCGCTCCTCTCCTCTGTCTTTTGAATTGCTTCAAGTATTCTCTGAAGGGTTGGTTTTCCAGACATGTATTCTTTCGTCGTTTTTATGTCATGGAAGATTTTCCTCTTTCTTTCAACTATAATTGACATTTTTGCTGGGTATAGTAACCTGGGTTGGCATTTATAGTCATTTAGCACTGGGAATGCTTTGGTCCACGTTATTCTTGCTTACATAGTTTGCACTGAAAAGTCAGCTGTAAATCTGATAGGTTTCCCTTTATATGTAACTTGTTGTTTTTCTCTTGTGTCTTTCAGAATTTTGTCTTTGTTTTGGGTATTTAGCATTTTAATTATGATATGGCATGAGGAGTTTCTTTTCTGATCTTGTCTATTTGGTGTCCCATGTGCTTCTTGTATTTGTATGGCTTTGTCTTTTTTAGTTTGGGGAAATTTTCTTCTATTATTCGGTTGAAGATTTGATCAATACCATTCTATTGGGATTATTCTACTTCCTCTATTCCTATGATATGGAAGTTTGATCTTTTCATTGTGTCCCACATTTCCTGGTTGTTACACTCTTGTGTACTTTGAAGTTTTCATAGTCTTTACTTGAGCTTTTTAATTGTTCTGGGTTATCTTCCAGGTCTCATATTCTTTCTTCTGCTTCCTCCATTCTGCTTCTGAGGCTTTTCCCCATTCTTTCCTCTTGATTGGATGAATGTTCAATTTCCTTTTTCATTTCATCCTGTGTTTTCTTTAGTATTTCCACTTCCTTTTGTAGCATCTCAATCTCTTCTTGTAGCTCCTTGCTTCGCTGGTTGGTTTCCTTTTTCATTTCAGCATGGGATCTTTTCAGTGTTTCTACTTCCTTCCAGAGTTTGTCATTTTCTCCCCCTAGTTCTTTCCAGAGTTTATCATTTTCACCTTTTAGGTCTTTCTGGAGTTTGTCATTATCTCCCTCTAGGTCCTTTCTGAGTTTTTCATTCTCTCTCCTTAGTTCTATGATTTCTTTTTTTTATAATTACTTTATTTTTTCATTTTACTTATTTAATGATAAGTAATAATTTATGAGTACAAGCATCATTCACGTAAACCAATTTGCAAGCAGTTGTGCCCAAACCCACACAGCCCATGGGTCCCACCATCCAGCTGGTGGGGGGCTTGTATGTTCAATGAAGTTGATCAGATGAGTGTCCAGACTATATTGCTGTAGTTTTGCCATTGACCCCAATTGCAGCCCTTACATTCTATCATGCCTCCTCTTCCACAGATTGTTCCCTAGGCTTAGAAAAGGGGCACAGGTGGATGGGAAGCAAAACAGTCTACTTTCTCTGGAGCTGTTGTCTTGGACTCTGGTCAATTCTGGCTGTTTCCTTTTATGGGCTGACATTTTGTCCAGGAATAACCTTTCAATCCTACTAGTGAAGCACAAGCAATTAGATATATAGGTATTTAAACAGTACTAATTGTTATGGTAGGTTGCTTTGGCATAGACACGGATGTTTGGATATTTCCATAAATAATGGTTTTTTTTCTGTAAAATATGACAGGGTCTTACTGTGGCTTATAACATCTCCTAACCACTAAAGGATGTAAGCTTGTGGCATCAGCCATGGGTTATTCCTCCAAGGAGAGAGCTAATAGCCAATTAGATTTGGGATATATAGGCATATGGCTGCCACTGCTGCACAGTATTTCCAGGCAGTTGAGGTGTAGCTGGTGCTGACAGAGGAGTCTTGCTTGACTCAAGGAGACCTATATTTGCTTTATTGGTTTAGTGGCCTTTGGTAACACTCTCTGGTACTCCAGAGACCAACTGTACACTTGCATGTGCGGTCTCAATGCGTCTTTCCCATGCTTACATCAGGTCTTCGACAGCAGGGCCTTATTGCCTCTCTTCTTGCAGGTATCCCAGTTTACAGGCAAGAAGCCTTTACCTTTTGGAGGGGCTTGGATCCCTTGGCCAACATATCCTTGGTAGAATAATCCATTGCTGATATCAGAGCTCTCCTGTATTAATATATTTTGCTTAAGTGCACAGCTTAAGGAGACTTAAGTATTATATTTGGTTCTGAATAGAGAATAATCCTTTTCACGGTTCCTATGTCTATTAGTCAATTAAAGAAGGCAGTTTTACCAGTTTTATAAGAGATTACCTGTAGAGTAGTTGGCTCCAATTTACGGTTAGAGAATGACCTACCTCATCATCATCATATTTCTCCTTGTCCTATGGGGGGGGGGAACATAAGAAAGTCACTCGTAGTATAACCTTGCGGCACCTAGAAGGTAAGTTTCTTTAGGATTCATTATAAATAGTTGTTGCAAGTAGGACCCACTGAGGGGTTTGATGTTTGTAGCAATCTGAGGCTTTTCTTCCTTTCAATGTTCAGACAGGTCAACCTTTCTGCTGGCACTTCCTGGTACATCCTACACAATGCAAACCTGTATCTTTTCTTTCTCAGCCGTTAAGTTGGTGACATTTTGACCTGTTGGAACAAAGAAATCTTTTCCTGTAGGTAGTTTTAAGATTTGAATTGCAAGGTTTTTGACAAAAAGGTTTCATATCTATCTGTATCCCCCCTTTCTTATTTTAAGTTTTTGTTTTTTGACCCATGAGCCTCAAAAAGGCAGTTGTGTTACACATACCTATAGGCTGGAATCAAGGCGCAGATTTCATCAAATTCACCCATGCTGTTTTGGGTGACGGTATGGGTTAACTTGGGAAACAAACTTAATTTTTTAAGGTAAATCATCTTACAGGTAAAAGAGAATGCTACAAGGTGATACCGTACAACAGAAAAATTATAGAGAACATTTGTATGTGCCAATCCCAAAGTTATTGGTATACAGATTTTAAGGAAAACAGATGTGGACAACAACAATTTATATTTCCACTTAACTCAGGTGCATTACCATTTTTATCAGAACCTTTAAACCAATGTTGTTTAATATACACATGTTTACTTTTATTAAGTCCTAAAACACCATGTAACTTGTAGACAGAGTCTGGGTAAAATTGGATACTTGTTGAACTCATGTCAATTAAATATGTATTAATCGAGTATACACCCATGTCCGTCTCCTGCCCCTCCCACCCTTCCTAATTCACCATTTCAGTCAGTTTTCTGATGCAGTCTTTCTGTTGTTGTTCTTTTAATATGCATCCCTCTCCACAAGAAATATTTATAACTGGGTTATTGGCGCTAGCATCCACATATGAGGGATACCATTCATTGTTTGTTTCTC
Organism: Rhizomys pruinosus; assembly: GCA_009823505.1. Classification (NCBI taxonomy): domain Eukaryota; kingdom Metazoa; phylum Chordata; class Mammalia; order Rodentia; family Spalacidae; genus Rhizomys; species Rhizomys pruinosus. The sequence goes on from VZQC01005228.1 coordinate 2,111,757, forward strand.
TGGGATTGTGTTACTTCACTTAATATGTCTTCTAGTTCCATCCATTTACCGGCAAATTTCATGATGTTGCCTTCCTTTACTGCTGCATAGAACTCCATTGTGTACATGTACCACATTTTCTCTATCCACTCGTCAGTTAAGGGGCATCTATTGTGAACAGAGCTGCAATAAATATAGCTGTGTGTGTATTTCTGCAGTAAGATGAGTCTTGTGGGTATATGCCCAGGAGTGGTATGACTGGGTCAAATGGCAAGCTCATTTTGAGTCTTTTAAGTGTTCTCCACACTGCTTTCCATAGTGGCTGTACAACTTTACATTACCACCAGCAATGGATGAGTGTTCCCCTTTCCCCACAACCTCTCCAGCACTTTATATCATTTCTTTTCTTGATCCTGGCCAGTCTCATTGGAGTGAGATGATATGTTAAAGTGGTCTTAATTTGCATTTCCCTAATTATTAGTGATGTTGAACAGTTTTTAAGATGTTTCTCAGCCATCTCCTATTCCTCCTCTGTGAAGTCTCTAGTCAGTTCCTTGCTCCATCTTTTGAGTGATTCATTTGTTTTCTTTCTTCTTTGTTTTTGAGTAGCTTGTATACTCTGGTAATTAATGCTTTGTCAGATGTATCTTCCGTGAACGTTTCCTCCCACTCTGTGGGTTTTCTCCTCACGTCCTTGATTGTTTCTTTTGATGTACAGAAGCTTTTGAGTTTAATGAGGTCCCATTTGTCAATTGTCGATCTTATTACTTGTGCAGCTGCTGTCTGATTTAGGAAGTCTTTTCCTACGCCTATGTCTTGTATCTCTTCTATCACCTCCAGAGTTTTGGGTTTCACATTGAGGTCTTTGATCCATCTGGAATTGACTTTTGTACAGGGGTTTAATTTCATTCTTCTACAGGTGGTGATCCAGTTTTGCCAGCACCACTTACTGAAGATGCTGTCTTTCCTCCATTGTGTCTTCTTGGCCCCCATGTCAAATATGACATGGATGAAATTATATGTGCTCAGGTTTGGATCTTCAGTTTTATTCCATTGGTCAACTGGTCTGTTTTTGTGCCAGTCCCAGGCTGTTTTTATGACTATAGCCCTATAGTATAGTTTGATGTTTGTTAGAGTGATCCCCCCTGTACTGCTCTTTTCTTTCAGGGTTGCTTTGGCTATTTGGGGTCTTTTGTTTTTCTAAATGAAATTGAAGATTTTTTTCCAAGCCTGTGAAGAAGCCCTTGGGGATTTTAATTGGGATTGAATTAAATATTTACACGAGTTTGGGTAGGATGGACATTTTTACTATATTTATTTTCCCAGTCCATGAGAATGGGGGGTTTGTCCATCTTCTGATGTCTTTCCTGATTGCCTTCTTCAGAGGTTTAAATTTTTTGTTGTAGAGATCCTTGGTGTCTTTGGCTAGGTTTGTTCCTAGGTATTTTATTGTTTTTGAGCCTATTGTGAGTGGGAAGGTCTCCTTGTAGTCCTTCTTCAGTTGCTTGTTGTTGGTGTAAAGAAAGGCTACTGATTTTTCTAGATTTATTTTGTATCCTGCCACTTTATTGAAGCTCTTAATCGTCTCTAGGAGTTTTCTGGTAGAGTTCTTAGCATCCCTTAAGTAGACAATCATATCATTAGCAAAAAGGGAAAGTTTGACTTCCTCTTTTCCAATTAGAACTGGTTTAATTTCCTTTTCTTACTTTATTGCCCTAGCAAGCGTTTCAAGCACTATATTGAAAAGGAGTGGTGACAGGGGGCAGCCTTGCCGAGTTCCTACTTTTAAGGGGAATGCTTCTGTCGTTTCCCTATTTAGGATGATATTGGCTGTGGGTTTCCTGTATATGGCTTTGATTACATTGAGGAATGATCTGTCCAGTCCAATTCCCTCTAGGACTTTAAACATGAAGGGATGTTGGATTTTGTCAAAGGCTTTCTCCGCACCAATTGACATGATGGTGTGGGTTTTTCTTTCGGTCCATTTATATTTTTGATGATATTTATTGATTTTCATATGTTAAACCATCCCTGATTTCTTTGATTATATCTGTGACTGTTCTTTTACATCTGTGTCTTGGGCTACCTCTGGGGGGATTCCATTGTAGGAATCCTCCACAGATTCGACAGAGTTTAGTGTGGAATTATTCTGTGCCTTTCCCATGTTGTTCTTTCATTGAGCTCTTGCCATGTGGGTTTCCTTTAGTATGTATTCCGATGTTAATCTCCAATGCCTCTTCACAGTGTTGAAGGATTGCTTTCCTTGATTCCTTCAGATGCCTTCTTTGCAGTTTCCTTGTTTATGGAGTATTGACTTGTCTTGGTTTCAGGCTTTCAATTTTGTTTATATATTAGAAGGTACAGCTCACTTTTCCCTTTCTGTTTTGCAAGAACTGGGTAGGTAACAATCCAGATGACACCCTCTGAGCACTGTACTCCCTCTACTGCCAGCAAGTTCCTCTGGGTTGGTTGTAGGGCTTACTGGACGCTTCCTCTGGAAATCCAGTTGGCAGGCAGGCGGGGGGTGGGGGGGATGACAGTTTCTTGCTTAGCCCAAGTGCTGGTTTGCTGTGCCTCAGCTGGTCTGGCAGACATCAGCAACCTCTATGCAAGGCAAGCCTGAGATCCACACTCACCTCCCACTAAGGGTCTTTTTTTTTTTTTTTTTTTTTTTTTTAAAGGCAGAGTTCTAATTGTTATAACATTTATTGATAAATTCTCTTTTTCCCCATCTAATCCTTGGTTTCATTTATAAATCATTACATTATGCAAATTTGGGTAAATATATAGTCTACTCATTTGATCTATGGCAATCCTTTTCCTAATACCACAGTCTTATTATCTGTAGCTGTAAAATAAATGCTAACTTTCTTACTTTTCAAACTTTTGTATTTATTTTAGTTTATTTTTTTACCCATGGGAACTTAAGAATAATTGTTATATGTATATTCTAATCATATTAGATCTATTCATCAGTTTAGGAAGAATAAATATCTTTACTGTGTTTAATTTGTCAATTAGTGAATATTGTATGAAATAAGATTTGTTTATGTTGTTTTTTTATTTTTTTATTTTATTCTTGTATGTGTATGAATGTACTGTCTGCATGCAGGTCTGTACACCTGTGTCTTGCAATGCCACGGAGGTCAGAAGAGAGCATTGGATTCCCCTGGAACTGGAGTTAAAGACGGTTCCCAGCCACCATGTGGGTGCTGGGGATCGAACCTGGGTCCTCCACAAGAGCAGTCGGTGCTCCTAACCGCTAGGCCATCTCTCCAGCCCCTTGTTTATGTTTTTTTTAATACAATATTTTTATTGGTGTTTTGTGTATTTCATACATCATTTCTCAGTCCAATTTAGACATATTCCCCTTTCTGTGTCCCCAACCCCACCCTAGTTCTTGCATTCTGTCATACATGCCTTGCATCTTTTTCTCAGTCTTTTAAAGCTTTTCTCTGCAGAGGTTTATTGTTTGGGCAGAAGTTAACTGTTTCAGTCAATTCTTTGACCCAGTCCTTTTGTCATTGTTCTCTCCCATTTGTAGTGCTACAAAATATGCTTATGTATACATCACATATATACCAAAATTATGACCTCTGAAAATAAACTGTATGTTAATTCCAAAATATGTTTAGTTCACATTTCCCTTTAATTTCATATTACTCTAAAATATGAATACATACCTTCCACCCATATACCACAATTACAAAGTTTGAAAATAAGTGGTAAGTTAATTCTAGACCCTGTTAAGGGATTCACATTATAAAAGCACATTTGCCTTCAGATAAAAAGAAATATAACATTAACTTTGCTCAGCTTGCCTTTCAACTAGGGATTTGGTGCTAGCATCCACAAATGAAGGATACTTCTTGTCCTTTGTTTTTCTGGGACTGTGTTACTTCATTTAGAATAATGGCTTTGGTTCCATCCATTTACCTGCAAAGTTCATGATGTCATCTTTCTTTACTGATGCATAGAATTCTATTGTGTGGATGTACCACATTTTCTCTATCCACTCATCAGTTGAGGGACACTTGGGTTGCTTCCAGCTCTTTGCTATTATGAAGAGAGCTGCAATAATCATAGATGTGCATGCATATATGTGATAGGATGAGTCTTGTGGGTATATACCCAGGAGTGGTATGACTGGGTCAGGTGGTAGGCCCATTTTCATTTTCTTAAGAGTTCTCCACACTGCTTTCCATAGATAGAGGTTGCATTCCCAGTAGCAGTGGATGAGTATTTCCCTTTCCCCATAACCTCTCCAGCATTTAATATCCTTTGTTTTCTGGATAATAGCTAGTCTTACTGGAGTAAGATGAAATATTAAGGTGGTTTTAATTTGCATTTCCTTAATTGTTAGCGATGTTGAACACTTTTAAAATGTTTTTGGTATATGGACGGAGAGTATATATGCATATTTTAGAGTAACATAAAATCAAAAGAATGAGAAAAAATAGTTTGTCATGACATTGTGTCAAAGCACAGTATTTATTTTAAGGGAGTGCTTCTTAGTATTTCTTATGCAAGGCTGCTTGAGCTTTTGTCCAAGCCTTTTCTAAACTATTATATAGTAATTAAAAGTATCAGGCTAGTGTAACTTAGCCTTTCTGGATGCTTAATGACCATATTTAATGCCCATCACAATTTGGCAGAGGGACTTAAGGGATAACTTTGTTCCTTGCCCTCAGAGGTCAACTAAGTCCCAGGGGACTATGCATGGGGGCATCTCTTGAAATGTCCTGCAAATGTGAGTCACGAGTCTTCCTGTGCAGGGAGGTCTTGGCGATCCACTAATGGAACTTCAGCCAGTGTCTAGTCTATAAAGAGGAAAGTCTGCTTATGCTTCAAAAAGGGAAGCCTGGTCTAGCAAAACCTGACTTTCTCTTTAAGTGGATGGAACTGGTAAATGAAAAGCTAAAAGGAGCCAGGGTGTACTAGTTTGTCTTCCGTTGCTGTGACAAAACACTCTGACTGACACCAACTTGGGGAGGAAAGGGTTTATTCAGCTTACAACTCCTGGGTTACAGTTCATCACTTAGGGAGCCCAAGGCAGGAACTCAGGGCAGGAACCTGGAGGCAGGAGCTGAAGCACTGGCCATGGAAGAATGCTGTTCACTGGCTTGCTCCCCTGGCCCATGCCCAGCCTGCCTTCTTATACGGTACACAAGAACCTGCCCAGGGTGGCACCACCCATAGTGGGCTGGGCCCTCCCACACTGCTGGAAAATCAAAACAATACTCCACAGACATGGCCACAGGCCAATCCAATGTAGCCAACTCCCCCATTGAGGCTCCCTCAACCCAGGTGTGTCAAGTTGACACTAAAGCTATCCAGCACACAGGGTCTCCCTCCCCCTCCAAAACTCGAGTGACCCTTGAGGTTCAGATCTTCAAGTGACCTTGAGAAAACAAAAACTATTGTTAATCTGGGCTAAGTGTGTGGCCTTAAACATCCAAAGGGAAAGTATAACCAAAAATAAATAAATAATAAGGCCTGAGAAATTGTACTTCAGATATAAAACTTGAGACCTTAGTAAAAAGAGAAAAACAACAAAAAAGCACAGTTGTTTTGCCTGTCTTCAAGCGCAGCTACGCTGTGGCTGCCACTGCTTTTGCCATCCTTCCAAGACATGAAACACAGCTTTTCAACCTTCCAATATGGACCGGAGACTCATGTATCTCCAGTGCCAGATAGGGACTGCTTGAGACATTCAGTTTGTGGACTGAGCAACTACCGGGGTTTCAGGCTCTTCAGAGTATAGACTTCCATTGTTGACTACCCAGGCTGTTTCATGGAGGCCAGTACAGGAAGATCAAGACAGGACATGGTGCTTACTGGACTTCATTTGGTGACCATGGGAAGGGAAGACCTCAGTGTGGAGCACAAGGGCAAGACTGGTGTTTGTTTGGGCTTGCTGAAGAGAAGCCTTCAAACAATTCCTTAAGGAAAACATGACATCGTTCAGCCTAATAAAGAAAAAATAAGCCAGGTGTGGTGGTGCACACCTTTAATCCTATCACTCGGGAGGCAGAGGCAGGCCGATCTTTGTGAGTTCAAGGCCAGGCTGGTCTACAGAGTGAGTTCCAGGACAGCAGGGGCTACAGGGAGACCCTGTCTCAAAAAAGCCAAAAAAAAAAAAAAAAAAAAAATAACAAATTAAAAAAAGAAATCATAAGCTGAAAATGCTAAAATCTATGACGTCATAATCTTGATATATGTGTGGCATGCACATATGCGTATTTTGGAGTGATGGAAATTGGAAGGATCAATAACAACCACAACAAAAATACTGGGTCAAAGAACTTACTGAAATGGTGAACTTCTGCCCCAAACTGTAAACTTCTACATCGAAAAATTTAAAAGAGCAGAAAAAGATGAGAAACATGTATGGTAGAATGCATGAGCTTTGGTGGAGTGGAGGGCAAGGAAGGGGGAATGGGTGTATATTTGGTTGGGAAATATTGTGTGAAATCCACAAAGCTTCAATAAAAAATTGGCTTTGCAAAAAAAGAAAATTAAATAAAAATGATTTAAAAAAAAGATGTTTCTCAGCCATCTTTTCTTCACCATTTGTGAAGTCTCTGTTCAGCTCTTTACTCCATCTTTTGAGTGGGTCATTTGTTTTCTTCCCCCTTTGTTTTTCAAATAGTTTATACAGTTTGGATGTTAATGCTCTGTCAGATGTATTACTGGAGATGGCTTCCTCCCACTCTGTGTTTTCTCTTCACTTCTTTGTTTCTTTCACTGTACAGTAGCGCTTGAGTTTAATAAGTTCTCCATTTGTCAATTGTTGACCTTATTTTTTGCACAGCTGCCGTCTGATTTAGAAAGTTTTTGTCTATGTCCTGTAGGTTACTACCAACATTTTCTTTCTGTATATGTTTTTTACTTATTAAGTTTTTGGTGTTATTTCTCTATATTTTGCAGTGGTTGACCAGGACACAGTATTCTTATTTACTTTTCAACTTTCTTCTTAGAATTAATATTTAACCACTTTTAATGGAATTTAGAAGCCTTGCTACTGTATAGATTTTTTTGCAAATATCAACATAAATAAAAAAATTCCACAAGAAAAACTGTTATAATTTTTCATGGTTATATTATTTACATAAATGTTTTATTATTTTTATATTTTCATTTGAATTGACAGAAAATTACATGTTTTCGTGTAAAATATGTTTTGAGAAATACATACACTGTGAAATGGCCAAATTGATATAATTTTCATATGCATTACCATAAATACTTATTGAGAATCTCTCAATTCTCCTTTCTTAGTACTTTTCCAGAACTCCAGATCTTGTCATTAACTATGGCCACCACATTTTAAAATAGGTCTCTGGATTGATCTTCCTCCTTAAAGAAAATTTTATATAGTTTGATCAACATCTCTCTTGACAGTCTCTCTATACTCTAGTTCCTGCTAAACATAATTCTCTCTAAAATCATGGGTTCAAGTTTTCTAGTTACATATACATAAGCTCATATGGCATTTTTTATGTGCCTGATTTATTTCACTTGTCCTCTACATTGTTTCAAATGGCAAGGGAGCCATTTAAAAATATTTTATTTATTATTTTAATTTTTATTCATGTGCATGATGTATTGCCTGCAGATACGTACATGTGCTAGTGTCATGCAATGCTCACAGAGGTCAGAGGATGGTGTCAGATCTGGTACTGTAGTTACAGACTGTCATTAGCCAAGATGTGGGTTCTGGGAACCTTACCTAGGTCCTCTGCAAGAATAGTCAATGCTCTAAATTGTTGAGCCATCTCTCCAGACCCAACTTACTTCTACTTTTTTATTATTATTATTATTATTTTTAATTTATTTTTAAGGGATTCTAGAGTATAATGACACAGTTGTTTGCAGATAACATTGATGTTACTCAGTATGTCATACAATTAGGTAATTGGTGCATTTTGCAAGTATCTATGTCCAAATTTTGAACAACCCAAGGTTCCCATAGTCCAGTTGGAGAAGCTTGTATGCACAGGAATGTTGATCAATCAGGAGTCCAGACTATATTCCTGTAGTCTCATGATTCACCCCTATCTCTCCACAGCCCTTACAATCTACCACGCCTCCTCTTCCGCAGTTTGTTCCCTGGGCTTTGGGAAAGGGGCACAAGTGGGTGAGAAGAAAACAGTCTAATTTCTTTGGAGTTGTCATTTTGGACTCCAGTCTGTTCAGGTTGTTTCCCTTCATGGATTGACAGCTTTCCCAGTGATACCCTTTTTAGTCATACTAACAAAGCACAAGCTATTGGATGTACAGGCATTTAAGCAGTACCAATTATTATGTCAAGCTAAGCTGTGAGCATAGACACAGATGCTTGGATGGTATGCTAATCCGCAAACTGTGGTTTCTCTATAAAGGGTGACAAGTTCTTATTGTGGCTTATAACATCTCCTAACCACTAGAGGACATAAGCTTGTGGCATCCGCTGTGAGTTATTCCTCCAAGGAGAGAGCTAATAGCCAAATAGATTTGGGATATATATAGACACTTGGCTGCCACTGTTGCACAGTATCTCCAGGCTGTTGAGGTGTAGCTGATATTGACGGAGGAGTCTTGCTTGTCTCAGGGAGACCAATATTTTGCTGTATTGCTTTAGTGGCCTTTGGTAACGCTCTCTAGCATTTCAGAGGCCAGTTGTACGCTAGCAAGTGACGTCTCATAACATTTTTCATGCTCACACCAGGTCTTCGACAACAGGGACTTACTGCCTTTCTCCTTGCATATATCCCACTTATAGGCAAAAGGCCTTTATAATTTGGGGGGGGCGGGTTTGAATCCCCTAGCCAACATCTCCTAGGCAGAATAATTCATTGCTGATGTCAGAGCTTTCCTGTAGTAATATATTTTGCTTAATTACACAACTTATAAACACTTTACTATTGAATTTGGCTCTAGATAGAGAAATATCCTTTCACAGTTCCTATGCCTATCAATCAGTTAATACGTTATGCCTGTTTTATAGGAAATTACCACTGTAACAATTGGCTCTAGTTTACAGTTAGGGAGTGGTTTCATTACCATCATGTTTTTCTTTTTCCTAAAAAAGGGGAGAGGTAGGAAGGTTTCTCAGCATCTGGAAGGTAAACTTCATTAGGGTCCATTATAAACAGTCAACCCCAATATTATTCAGAGAGATGCTCAGTGTCCGTGACTCAGGCAGTCTGAGGTTCCTCATTCCTTAATGTTCAGATGGGTCAACCTCTCTGCTGGCATTCCCCAGTTCATCCTGCACAGCCATAAGTTGTATGTTTTCAGGCATTTAGATTGGTGATTTTTACCTGTGGGAACATAAAATTCTCCTCCCATTGTTAGTTTCAAGATCAGAAAAATTGAAAATTTATCAATAGGATTGGAACACAGAGTTTTCCATTTGTATCCCAGAAAGGATAGTACCCCACCTCCCACCTCCCTCTTTTTTTTTTTTTTTTAGGTTTTTATGTTTTGACCTATAGATGCCTAAGTTGTATTACACATACCCATAAACAGGAGCCAAGGCATAAGCTTTCATTAAATTTACCCAAACTGTTTCTCATTGACTGTATGCTACTTATTTGGGAAGGAAATTTAAGCTTAGTTCCTTTAAATTGTCCTACAAGTAAAAGAAAGTGTTATAATGTGATGTTGTGTAATTCAGAAAAAATATAGAGGCCATTTGTGTACCTTAACCCAATACAAATTATAAATAAAACAATTAACATTTTATATTCCCAATTAGTTCAATTGTATTACCATTTCCACCAAAACCTACACCTAAATTTAACTAATCTAAACAATTCACTAAGCCTTAAAATATCCTATACTTGGTGGATAAAGCTTGGGCAGAGTTGAGTACCTGCTAAATAAATTTTACCCAATAAACACTTTGCTCTTTAACGCTATATGACTGGACTAAGACTTCTACTTATTTGGGAAGTAAAAATTTAAGCTTAATTCCTTTAAATTGTCCTACAAGTAAAAGAAAGTGTTACACTGTGATGTTGTATATTTCAGAAAAATATAGAGACCAACCCAATACAAACTATAAATAAAACAACTAGCATTTTATATTCCCAGTTAGTTCAAATGTCAGTATCTAGCTCCTTTTTTTTTTAGCACAAGCATCCTTCATATAAAACCAATTTGCAAGCAGTTGTGCCCCAGCCCACACAGCCCAAGGCTCCCACCATCCAGCTGGAGGGGCTTGAATGTTCAATCAAGTTGATCAAATAAGTGTCCAGACTATATTGTCGTAGTTTTACCGTTCACCCCAATCGCAGCCCCTACAATATACCACTCCCCCTCTTCCACAGATTGTTCCTTAGGCTTAGAGATGGGGCACAGGTGGACAAGAAGCACAACAGTCTACTTTGTCTGGAGATGTCGTTTTGGACTCTGATCAGTTCTGGCTGTTTCCTTTCATGGGCTGACCGATTGCCCAGGGATAAGCTTTCAATCCTACTAATGAAGCACAAGCGATTAGATATATATGTATTTAAACATTGCTAGTTACTATGGTAGGTTACTTTGGTATAGACACAGATGTTTGGATGGTGTGTTAATCCCTGGATTACTTTTTTTTTTCCCTGAGAAAGATGACAAGGCCTTACTGTGGCGTATAAATCTCCTAATCACTAGAGGGTATAAGCTTGTGGCAACATCCACGAGTTATTCCTCCAAGGAGAGAGCTAATAATCAAATAAATTTGGGATATACAGACATATGGCTGCCACTGCTGCACAGTATCTCCAAGCAGGTGAGGTGTAGCTGATGTTGGTGGAGGAGTCTTGCTTGACTCAAGGAGACCAACATTTGCTTTATTGGTTCAGTGGCCTTTGGTAACACTCTCTGGTATTCCAGAGACCAACTGTATACTTGTAAGTGTGATCTCGATACAATCCTCCCATGGTTACATCAGGTCATTGACAGCAGGGCGGACCTTACCACCTCTTTTCTTGCAGATATCCCAGTTTACAGGCAATAAGCCTTAACCTTTTTTTTTGGGGGGGGCTTGGGTCCCCTGGCTAGCATCTCCTTGGCAGAATAATCCATTGCTGCTATCAGTGCTCTCTTGTATTAATTATATGAACTACTTAAAGAGACTTTAGTATTATATTTGTTTCTGAATAGACAATAATCCTTTTTACAGTTCCTATGTATATTAGTCAATTAAAGAAAGCAGTTTTTCCAGTTTTATAAGAGATTACTTCTATAACAGTCAGCTCTAATTTACAGTTAAAGGATGACTTCATTACCACCCTGTTTTTCTTTGTTCTATGAAAAAGAGGTAAGGAGGTCTCTCATATTGAAACTGTGCTGCACCTAGAAGGTAAAGTTCATTAGGACTCACTGTAAACAGATGTTACACCTATGGTCCTCAGAGATGTTTGATGCCTGTAGCAGTCTGAGGCTTTTCTTCCTTTTAGTGTTAAGATGGGTGAACTTCTCTGATGGTATTTCTTGGTACAACCTACACGACGGAAGGCTGTATCCTTTCTTTCTCAGCCTTTGAGTTGGTGACGTTTTGACATGTGGGAACATACAAATCTTTTCCCATGGTTAGTCTTAAGATTAAATTGAAAGTTTTTGACAAAAAGGTTTAATATGTAACTGTATCTCCCCTTTTTAAATTTTATTTTATTTTTTGACCCATGAGTCTCAAAAAGGCAGTTGTAGTACACATACCTATAGGCAGGGATCAAGGTGTAAATTTCATCAAATTTGTCCATTTTTTGGGGGGGGTGACTGCATGTTGTTAATTTGGGAAGCAAACTTAAATCCTTAAGTTAAATTATCCTACAGGTAAAAGAGGATGTTACAAGATGATACTGCATAACACAAAAATTATAGAGAACATTTGTATATGTTAATCCCAAAGTTATTGTTATATAAATTTTAAGTAAAATACCATGTAATTTTAAATTAAATATACATTAATAGAATATAGACCCATGTCCCTCTCCCGCCCCTCCCACCCCTCCCGGTTCACCATTTCAGTCAGTTTTCTGATGCAGTCTTTCTGTTGTTGTTCTTTTAATATGCATCCCTCTTCACAAGAAATATTAATAACTGGGTTATTGATGCTAGCATCCACATATGAGGGATACCATTCGACGTTTGTACCAACTTACTTCTTTTCAAAGCCTTTAAAACATCCCATTGTGTACTGTAGTACTTTGATTTATCTTGACCTTGACACATACCTAGGTTGGTTCCATATTTTGGCTAGCATTAATAATGTCACAGTGAACATAGAAATGCTGGTATCTCTTCTGCCAACCAATTTCATTTCTTTGCATATATACCCAGTAGTAGGATTGCTGGATCATAGAATATTCTTGTTTTTAATTTGGTGACTGCACACCAAACTGTTTTTTGTTTGTTGTTGTTGTTGTTCATGGTGGAGGTACTCATTCACAAATCTTCCAGTGCAGAAGTTTCCTTTTTCCATGTCTTTGCTAAGAGCTTTGACTTTCAACAATTAATTTTATTTATTATTTTTGTCTGTATAGTGTGAGGGACCAGTGGATGAACACAGGTCTAGAGGTCAGAATTCAACTTTTCACAGTCAGTTCTCCCCTTCCACCTTAAGATTTGAGGACAGAACTCAGATCAAGTAATGGGACAAGATTACTTACCTTCTAAGTCATCTGGCTGGCCCTGACTCTTTGAGAAAAGCCATTATAACAAATGTAAGAAGGTATCCTGCTGTGCTTTTAATTTGCACTCCTGTGATGACTAGTGGTGTTTAGCATTTTTATATATTCTTTTGTGATTTTTATGTCTTTTGAGACAACTCTACTAGGATCATTTGGCCACTTTTAAATCAAGATATTTGCTTTCCTGCTATTGAGGAGTTTGAGTTTCTTAGAAATTTATTTCTCTTTCTTGTGTATATGTATCTGAATGTATGTATATGTATATGTATGAGTGGTTGTGTGTGTGTGTTGTATTCACACATATGTATGGGGGATATGTACCCATGCATATCTGGGGCCAGAGGAGGACATCAGGCATCTTGCTTATTCACTCTGCCTTGTTCCTTTGAGACTGGGTCTTTTATTAAACCTGGAGCTAATCTGGCTCGTAGCAAACCCCAGTGATTCTCCTGTCTTCAAGCACCATGGTGGTCCAATGTTGTGGTTGCTTACATGCCCATGCCTGACTATTTCCTGTATGAATGCTGACATCTGAGCTTAGGTCCTCATGCTTGTGCAGCAAGCCTTCCTGCCCCTAAGCCATCTTTCCTTTCCAGATATGATTTTATTTGTTTGTTTTGAGGACAGGGTCTTATTATATAGTCCCACCTGATTTGGAGCTCACTATGTAGACTGTCCTCAAACTCACAGAGACCTGCTTATCCCTGTCTCCCAAGTGCTGGAATTAAAGGTATATGCCACCACACCTCACTTTCATTTTTATTTTTTGCATATGAGTGTTTTGCTTGCCTGTATATAAGTACACCTATGTATCCAATGCCCATGGAAGTCAGAAAAAGGCCTTAGATCCCCTGAAAGTAGAGTTGTAAACAGCTGTTAACTACGATGCTGCTGCCGGGAACCAAACCTGGATGGGCAAGAGTAGCCAGTGCACTTAACTGCTGAGCCAATTCGCCATCCCTTATGTCTTTTTGTTAAACTCTTAGAAGGTGCATGCCTTACTAATTTTTTCACATTTTATGGTCTCTCTCTCTCTCTCTCTCTCTCTCTCTCTCTCTCTCTCTCTGTCTCCCTTCTCTTCCTCCTTCTCCTCCTCTTCCTCCTCCTCCTCCTCTTCTTTCTTCTTTTCATCTGATATTATCTCACATAGCCCATGCTAATTTTTTTTTAACTCTCTATGACCTGTCTGCACCTCCCAAGTTCTAGGGAACTGTATGTGCCACCGTGTCTGGAAACGGGTTTTCATTTCACTGTGTTGGCTTTTTTCTTAGTTGTGTGGAAGCTTTGCAATTTGATATAATTCTACTTATCTACAGCTTTCTTGTTCAGTATTTTGAGATTCTTATTAAAAGAAAAGTATCCCACAGCCCAAGCTTGTATTTTATTCTGGTAGTACCTCAGTTTCAGGTCTCATATTTAAGTCTTCAATCTGTTTTGAGTTATTTTTTGTATTTTGTGTGATCTTAGATTTTATTTCATCTTCATAAATTCCAATGTGTAGTTGAAGAGACTGTATTTTCTCCATTGTGTGTCTTGGCATTGCTGTTTAACATCAGTTGACCATAAATGAATGCATTTGTCCCTAGGCTCAGTCTTCTGTTTCATTGGTCTCTATGTATCTATTTTCCTTCCACTTTCATGGAGTTTTGATTTCCATAGCTTTGCAGTTTGTTTTGAAGTTGGGTATTGTTACAACTTCAACTTCATTAATTTTGCTTATGATTGGCTCAGCTACTCAGGATTATTCAGAGATCTATACTGAATGTAGGATGATTTTTTTTTATTTATGAGAAAAATGATGCTGGAATTTTCAGAGGGATGAAATCTGAAGATCACATTGGGTGGTCATATGGACATTTTAATAATATTAATTTTTCCAGCCCATAAACATAGATGTTACATTTATTTGACTTTAATTTCTCCCATCAGAGATCTATAGTTTTCAGCATGTAGGACTTCTCTGTGATTAAATTTATTTCTAAATATTTTTTACAGTATTGTAAATAAGATATTTGTTTACTTGCTTTTGTGATGGGTTAATTTTATTTTATTTTTTTCTTTTTGGTATTTTCGAGACAGGGTTTCCCTGTAGCCCCAGCTATCCTGGAACTCACTCTGTAGACCAGGCTGGCCTTGAACTCACAAAGATCTGCCTGCCTCTGCCTCCCAAGTGCTAGGACTAAAGGTGTGCACCACCACACCCGGTGATGGGTTAATTTTAGTACATGTAAATGTTAATGACCTCTGAATGTTGACTTCATGTCATGAAATTTTGTTGTATTCATAACATAACAGTAGCTTTTTGATGGAGTCTTTCGTGCTTTCTATTTTGTCTACATATAAGATAATGCCAAATGCAAACAGAGGAGATTTGGATTCTTCCTTTCTATCTGAGTGCCTTTAATCCCCCCCCCAACACTTAGCCCAAGATTTCCAGTGTTATACTGAATACAAATGATAAGCATACAAGATTTCCAGTGTTATACTGAATACAAATGGTCAAAATAAACATCTTTGTATTGTTCCTAATCTTAGAGGGAAAATGTTCATCTTTGGATCATTGAGTTTATCACCTGTGGTTTTATTATGTTTGGCCTTTACTGTGTTATGATAGAGTATCCTATTACTAATTCATTTTAGAGTTTTTATCCTACATTTTATCAAATACTTTGAAGTGTCCATTAAGATTATCATAAAGATTTGTGTTTCATTTATTATAGTTTGAATTAAAATGTCTCCCACCAGCTCCTGTCTGAATACCTAGTCCTCAGCTCAAAGCGCTATTTTGGGAGAATATTGAATCTTTGGGATATGGGATGTAGTTGGCAGAATTGGATCACTGTCACCAAGCCTTGAGGGTGAGAGCTACTTCTTTTTTTTATTTATTTATTTTCTATGTGAATGAATGTACTGTCTGCATGTAGGTTTGTGCACCCGTGTCGTGCAATGCCACGGAGGTCAGAAGAGGGTGTCGGATTCCCCTGGAACTGGAGTTCTCCTGGAATTGGAGTTACAGATGGTTCTCAGCCGCCGTGTAAGTGCTGGGGATCAAACCCGGGTCCTCTGCAAGAGCAGTCGGTGCTCTTAACCACTAGGCCTCTCTCCAGCCCGAGAGTTACTTCTGATGGCGTTTTTCTGCATTTCCTGCCTACTATCATGTGAACATATAGCAGCCCAATGTTCTCATCACCACAGACAGCTGCTCTTACCACTGTGCCTTCCCAGATATGACGAACTGAATAAAGTCCTCCAGAAGCCATAAGCCACAACATAAGTTCTTCTGTCAGGTGTTCTGACAGTGACACAAAAATGACATTTGTATTATTTATTTATTTATTTATTTATTTATTTATTTGGATCTTTTTGAGACAAGGTCTTCCTGTAGCCCCAGCTAGCCTTGGAACTCACTCTGTAGGCCAGGCTGACCTTGAACTGACCGACATTTGTATTTTGTTGAGAATGCCTGCATCTATGGTCATTAAAGTCATTGGTTTATTATTTCCTTTTCTTATATCTTCATCTGCCTTCAGTATTTGTGTCAAAAAATGGCCTCATCAATGAATTTAGAAATTTTTGGAAGTGTTTAACAAAGATCACTATTACATTCTTCTTTAAGAGTTTGGTGGTATTTTGCAGTTAAGCCATCAGACCTTGACTTTTCTTTGGGGTGAATCTTTAATAATGATTCAATATCTTTACTGATTATTGGTTATTATGTTAACTAAAGTATATGTTTTAATGAATTCAAAGGGAAAGGATTAGTTTGTTACATGAATTCAGATACTTAAATTTCCTATTGTTCTTTCTCATTCCTAAAGTGCCAAGTTTCTCTCTGATGTGTTTTCCTTCCACCTGTGCTTTCTTTAGCATTGATTTCAAAGCTCGTCAGTTGGTAATGAGTTCCTTTGGATTTCTTTCATCCTATAATTTCTTCACTTTGCCTTTATTGTTGAATAGATCTGTGTGATATTGTGAAATATATATTTAGACTTCTTGTTTCCTGGCAGATAATTTCTAAAATTCCTATAGTTTCCCATAGTTATTAGTGTCTTTCTATATGGTAGTGAGTTAATGATAGCTGACCTCTGTCCCTTGGAAGCTAGCTTCAAAGTGGAAGCTGGTCACAGGAAAAACTAAGTAAAGCAGATCAGAAGGTTTGGGATTTTCACCCTTAACTTCAACCTTAGGGAAGGTGCAAAGAGGTGGAGAAGAGTAAATTGAATACATTGATCAGTGATTTGATCAAGCATACCTGCATGAGAAAGCCTCCATAAAACCCCAAAGAACAGCATCTGGATAAACTTCTGGATGCTGAACAAGAAGAAAACACACATGGTGGGGTACAGATGCTCTGTGTCCTTTGCCTGTACCTTTATTTACATCCATGTATACTTTATAATGAACTGATGAATGCATTTCCTAGTTTGTTAATTTTTTATAGAAAATTAACCAACACAAGAAGGGGGTTTTAAGAACTCCAGTTTTTCAGGAGTCAGAAGTCCTAGAGGCCCGGATGTTGACTGGGTTCTGATGTGGGGATCAATCTTGTGCAGCTGAATCCTCAACCCGTAAGATTTGACAATACTTAGTTAAATCTCATGAGAAGTAAGTTGAATTAGAGGATATCTTTTTGGTGTTCGCTCAAGTATTAACTGCTTGCTTGGTATATGGAGACAAACTACCTACACATTTGGTATAAGAAGTGTGTGTGTGTGTGTGTGTGTGTGTGTGTCTGTGCAGAATAAACTGGATTTTAAAAATATATCTACAAAACACAGGATCACTGGATATAGAATTATGCACTGACAGTCATTTTCTTTCAGCACTTGAAAATGTTGTTCTATTATTTTCTGGCCTCCATGGTGATAAAGAAGAAATTCTGAAATGTCCTAAATTTACTTATAAGTGGTAGAATGCAGAGCGGGAAAGAGTAAGAGAAGTTAATCAACAAAATAACTTTTCACATTTTCGAATGTATGTTGATATCTTGACTTAAATTTCATTTGGGCTATTTGCCTGGTTTACATAGAAACTTCCTGGACTATTAATGCAACCAATTTAGAAGTAGCAATTCCTTCTCCTTGTGGACTATCCTAAGTCTCTGGTAGCTTTTATAATACCATCTCTCTCATCTAGAGCCAACAAATGTTCAATATAAATACACATATATAATTTAAAAAGAATAATGCACCGTTTCTCTGAATTTTCATTATAAAATTACTTTTTAAAATTTATATTTTTTATCAAATCTACACCCGTGTCCCCCACCCTATCCCCCCACCCCACCAGAACTCATGCATTCTGCCAAACATGCTTTTCATCTCTTTCTCAGTCTTTCTCAATATTCTCCATGTGGAAGTTGACTGTTTTGAGCATAAAATTACTTTTAACTCTGTCTAGTGGACATTTTTCTAACTGCTCTTTAGTCCTTCTGTCAGGACGTGGGAACTGGCTCTTTTACTGAGTAGCATCTCTAATGAAGCAATATTCCCTTTTATTTCAGCGATCCCTCAATCTCCAGAGTTTCGATTAACATTAACAATGGTTTTCCATGAGAAACATTTATCCCTTAGAATTGATGATTGTAATTCAGGGTATTTGTGTACCATACTGGCTTTATCCAGTTGCTTTTAAAAAAGTTTTTCATGTTTTCTTATATAATTGCTAAGCAGCAGTAGAAGCAAGATTTTTTTAAACTGTGATTTATATAACAAAAATTCCAAGAAAGTCAAACTATCACATAATATTAAAAGTCTGCACAATCTCAGGTAAGACCTGCCAGCTAACAGAAATGAGCATAATTACAAATAAAAAGATATTATCAGCAGAGAAAATAGACTTAAAATTCTTCTTGCTTTTCTCAGCTGATGGTGTGCTGTGATGTTGTTAGGTTTAGAAATGGCTTCCTCCAGGTCCAACTGTACACCATTGATTGTGACTTCCATGGTACCATTATAAAAGGCATTCACTGGTGTGGTGCTGAAGGGAATATTTGGTTGCTTTTAAGAGCTTTTCTTTCTTTACTGTTTTTCAGTTTCACTTTGATGTGATCCTCCTGGGCATATGTTTCTCCTACTTCATCTAGCCTGCATCTGGGTGAGCTTCTTTGTGTACCAACAAATATGAAAAGTATTCAGTCTTTGTAATTTCAGTATTTCATGTATTTCAGTATTTCATGTATTTCCTGTACCAAGTTCTTTCACCTCTTCATCTGGAACAGGATTTAAATGTATACTAGATAATTTTTAAATGGTACAAGAGGCTGTATTCCTTACAAAGGGAAATCTCAGGTGGGTGGAGTATGCCTTTAATCACAACACTTGGGAGGCAGAAGTAGATGGATCTCTACAAGTATAAAGCCAGGTTGTTCTACATAAAGAGTTCCAGGTCATCCAGTACTACATAGTAAGAATCTGTTTCAAAAAACAAATCTCAGATTTATAAGACTTTCTTTGCTCTGCCACTTCAGTGTTCCTAGATAGGAATTCATATAGCCCAGGCTGGCCTCAAACTCACTGTGTAGCAGAGGATGAACTTGAACTTCCAATTCTCCTGTCTCTACCTGCCAAAAGCTGGGGTTATAGTTTTGTGACACAATGTCCAGCCTTCTAAGACTTCTTCACATTAATTTCTATGAATTTATTGCTAAATTAATTGATTTATTTCATTTCTCTTCTTTTTGGATTGATCCCTTGAATTTTATATCAATTACTGTATTATACAACTCTAAGCTTTCTGTTTTATCTATTTTATAGCTTTTATTCCCTGATGAAACTTTATATTTTCATAGCATTTTTTGAGACTACTTTATTGTGTCAAAACTGCTTTTAGAGTCTTTGTCAGATAATCAGATATGGGTCAACTTAGAGTTACTTTCTCTTGGTGTTTGTTCCTGTGGGCATTTTTTCAGGCTTTCCTGACTCTGTCTCTCTCTGTCTCTCTGTATTGATTTTATCAAACTGATTCACTTTCTCTGAACTATGATTCTAACATTAGTTCTGTTTTCTAAGGACTTGAGTGCTATTGAGCAATCTAGGTAGAGGTTCATCCATGGGTGACTTCCTGTAAGAGCCTACTCAGCACATTTCTGCATGAACAGTTGAGGTGATTTGAGAATTTTCTCTTTCCCAAATTCTGCTCTTTTTGCTTTAAACAGATTCCCTTCAGTGCTCAGTAGTGCCATGAAATGGGATTTGAATCTTCTATCTTTGATTACTCACTGCCCCAAACTGGGTCAGCCTTCAGAGCTGCAGGATAGTAAGAGAAAAAGAGCAATGTGGATGCCTGGAAAAATCGTGAACTGTAGTTCGTTCTACTGAGAGAAAATGAGTGAGTTCCATTGCATTTCAAGCCCACCTGAAAATAGTACAGTATCAAAAAAGGAATCTTTGCGCCTTTGGACTAGGGGTGCATGATGGCTAATCTTGGTTGTCAACCTGACTGGATCTGGAATTAACTGAAATCAGAGACACTTTCTGGTCAGCTGATTTGAAGCTGACAGAAGGTCACGCCCACATCAGGATGATGTGTCATCCTGATGTGGGCGTGACCTTCTGCTGGCAGCCACATAAAAGGTCATGGTTGTGGGCACAACAGCCTGCAGATAGGTTTTGCATGAAGGATGCTTGTACTCATGGATTATCACTTATAGCTAAAAATGAAAAAAAAAAACTGAGAGAAAGATGCAGGACAGTTATGGCAGAATGCATGATCTGGGATGGGGTGGGGGTGGGCAGGGGGCAGGGAAAAGGGGGAAATAAGCCCTGACTGAATTGGAAAAAATGTATGAAAATGCACAAAGATCAATAAAAACTAATTTAAGAAAAAAAAAAAAAAAGGTAATGGTTAAGGGAGCTTTCACTTGGCTGCTTGCCTTCTCTCTCACTGCTGATTCATCTTGTTTCGGCATTCCTTCACTGACAGTAGAACCAACTCTTTGGATTCCAAGGTAGATTGAAGATTAGCAGATCTCCAGGAATCCTTCAGGACTTCAGCACCAAACTGCGACCTCTAGCCTCATGGACTGACCAACTACAGGATTCTCAGCCTCCGAGAATATATATCAGTTCTTTTCCTTTAGAGAACTTCAACTAATACAGTGTGCCAGTGTGGCTTCTGGGAAAGAGAAAAAAAAAAAAAAAAAAAAAAAAAACAACAACAGGAATTTATCCTACCTTCTTTGTTCTATAGGGGATCTGCCTTCTACAGAAGTCTCTTAGAAGAGCCTTTTCTGATGGTGCTTGGAGTACAACTTGGGATGCAACACTGATTCTGAATCCAGGTTAGGAGATGTGGCAGCAAAATTGAACCAGGAAACTCACTTCCTAATCAGTGCTCCTCCTCCTCCTCCTCCTCCTCCTCCTCCTCCTCTTCCTCCTCCTCCTCCTCCTCTTCATTCTCCTCTTTGCAATTCATCTGCTAACATTTCCTTTCAGAGTCTAGATGTTGTTCATATACTTGATTTAGGATTTCTGGTCTCATTTCATGGAAAAAGGATGGAGTGTGCTTAGTCTATCTTCACTGAAATGAGCACTTGTGTATAGAGTAGCTTTGGAAATGATGGGGACGTGTGTGAGCCAGCTATGGTATTGTAGACATTTCTTATTTTTTTCTTTTTTGCTCCCTTTAATTTTATATGATTCCAAAATATGCATATATACACTCCACACATAAATCAAGATTACAAAATCTGAAAATAAACTATAGGTTAATCCCTAAACACATTTAGGGATTCACATTTTAACAGTAAAGTTACACGCAGGTAAAAAGAAGTATAATTTTCCGTTCTTTTTTTTTTAGAATATGAATACATATCTTCCACCCATATATGGTAATTGCAATGTGTGAATACAGTGGTAGGTCAATTTTAGAGCCCATTAAGAGATTCACATTGGAATAGCACAGTTGCTCTTAGATACAATGAAGTATAATAATAAAGTTGCTCAGTTTGCCTGCCAACTGGGATTTGGTGTTAGCATCCACAAATGAGGGAAACCATTCGCTTATTTTTTTCTTCTGGGACTGTGTCACTTCACTAAGCATAATGGCTTCGAGTTCCATCCATTTACCAGCAAAGCTCATGATGTCATCTTTCTTTACCACTGCATAGAACTCCATTGTGTAGATGTACCACATTTTTGTTATCTAGTCATCAGTTGAGGGGTATTTGGGTTGGTTCCAGTTCTTTGCTATTGTGAAGAGAGCTGCAATAAACATAGCTGTGCATGTATCTTTGTGGTCTTGTGGGTATATACCCAGGAGTGGTATGGTTGGGTCAAGTGGTAGGCTCATTTTGAGTGTTTTAAGGGTTCTCCACACTGCTTTCCACAATGGTTTCCAGTTTACATTCCCACCAGCAGTGGATGAGTGTTCCTCCTTCCCCACAACCTCTCCAGTATTTGGTGTCTTTTGTTTCCTTGATCTTGGCTAGTCTTATGGGAGTGAGAAGATACCTTAGTGTGGTTTTAATTTGCATTTCCTTAATTATTAATGATGTTGAACACTTTTTAAGATGTTTCTCAGCCATCTTTACTTCCTTACTGGTGAAGTCTCTGTTCATCTCTTTACTCCGTCTTTTGAGTTGGTCATTTGTTTTCTTCTTTGTTTTTAAGTAGCTTATATATTCTGGATGTTAATGCTCTGTCAGATGTATCAGTGGTGAAAGTTTCCTCCCACTCTGTGGGTTTTATCTTCACTTCCTTGATCGTTTCTTTGTACAAAAGCTTTTGAGTTTGAGGAGGTCCCACTTGTCAGCTGTTGTCCTTATTTCCTGTGCAGCTGCTCTTTGATTTAGAAAGTATTTTCCTATGCCTATGTCTTGTAGGTTGCTGCTGACATTTTCTTCTATCACCTTCAGGGTTTCAGGATTTAGGTTGAGATCTTTGATCCATTTGGAGTTTATTTTTGTACAGGGCAAATTTTGTACATGCCAGCACCATTTGCTGAAGATGCTATCTTTCCTCCATTGAACATTTTTGGCCCCTTTGTCAAGTATGAGGTGGCTGAAGTTACATGACCTCAAGTTTGGTTCTTCAATTTTGTTCCATTGGTCAATGGTTCTGTGTTTTTGCCAGTACTGGGCTATCTTTATGACTATAGCCCTGTAATATGGCTTGAAGTCTGGTAATGTAATCCCCCCAGTATTTCACTTTGCATTCAGGGTTGCTTTAGCTATTCAGGGTCTTTTGTTTTTCCATATGAATTTAAGGATTTTTTTCTAAGTCTGTGAAAAAGCTCATGGGGATTTTGATTGGGATTGCCTTGAATCTGTATATTAATTTCAGTAGAATGGAAATTTTTACTATATTAATTTTTCCAATCCATGAGCACGGGAGTTCTTTCCATCTTTTGATATCATTTTCAATCTCCTTCAGGGTTTTAAAATTTTTGTTGTAGAAGTCTTTGGTGTCTTTGGTTAGGTTTATTCCTAGGTAATTTTTTTGAGGCTATTGTGATTGGGAAGGTCTTCTTATATTCCTTCTCCAGTTGCTTATTATTGGTGTAAAGGAAGGCTACTGATTTTTCTAGGTTTATTTTGTATCCCGCTACTTTGCTGAAACTTTTAATAATTTCTAAGAGTTTTCTGGTGGAGTTTTTAGCATCCCTTATATATACTACCATATCATCTGCAAAAAGGGATAGTTTTACTTCCTCTTTTCCAATTAGTGCTCCTTTAATTTCACTTTCTCGCTTTATTGCCCTAGTAAGCATTTCAAGCATTATATTGAAGAGGATGGCTGTAGGTTTCTTGTATATGGTTTTGATTACATTGAGGAATGATCCCTCCAGTCCAATTCCCTCTAGGCCTTAAGTATGAAGGGATTCTGGATTTTGTTGAAAGTCTTTTGTGTGTCAATTGAGATGATCATGTGTTTTTTGTCTTTCAGTCCATTTTTGTGTTTTATGATATTTATTGATTTATGTATGTTGAACCATCCCTGCATCTCTGGTATGAATCCAACCTGGTCATGATGGATGATCTTTTTGATGTTGGTCTGTATGTGATTTGCAAGTATTTTGTTGAGAATTTTTGCATCTGTGTTCATCAATGATATGGGTCTATAATTTTCATTCTTGTTTGTGTCTTTGCCTTGTTTTGGTATTAGAGTGATGCTGGCTTCATAGAAGGAATCTGGGATATTTCCCTCAGTATCCTTCTGAAAAGTTTGTGGAGTAATGGTTGTAAAACCTCTTTAAATGTTTTATGGAATTCTTCTGTGAAACCATTTGGGCCTGGGCTTTTTTTTAGTTGGGAGGCTTTTTATTACATCTTCAATTTCCTCAAGTATTATGGGTCTGTTTAAACTGTCAATTTCTTCTTGGTTAAGCTTTGGTGAATCCCAGGATTTCAGATATTCATCCATTTCTCTTAGCCTTTCAAATTTAGTAGAGTATAGGTTTTTGAAGTATTTTCATATGATTGTCTAGATCTTTTCTTTATCTTTTGTGATGTTTCCCCTTTCATCACAAATGCTATTGATTTGGAGTTGCTTTTTCTTTCTTTTGGTTAACTGGGCTAGAGGTGTCTCTATTTTGTTTATCTTTTCAAAGAATCAGCTTTCGGATTCATTGCTTTTTTTGTATTGTTTTCTTTGTTTCTATTTCATTGATTTCGGCTCTGAGTTTTGTTATTTCTTCCTATCTGTTGGGTTTAGGATTCATTTGTGTTGTCTCTAAAGTGTTTTTACCTGCAATGTTAGATCATTTATTTGTTCCCTTTCTGTTTTTTTAATGTGGGAACTTAGGGCTATAAATTTCCCTCTTAGGACTGACTTTAAGGTATCCCAGAAATTTTGTTGTGGTGTATTATCATTTTTGTTTAGTTCCAGGAATGTTATTTCATTCTTTATTCCTTTCCTTACCCACTCATTGTTCAGGATTGTGTTGTTTGGTCTCCATGTGTTCTTATAGTTAATAGGGCTTACCCTGGTGTTAATATTGAGCTTTATTGCACTGTGGTCTTGATAGAATGCATGGAATAATTTCAATCCTTATGTATTTGTTGAGATTTCTTTTGTGTCCCAGTATGTAGTCGATTTTGGATAATGTTCCGTGGGGCACTGAGTAGAAAGTATATTCTCTGGTATTTGGTTGGAATATTCTGTAGATATCTGTGAGGTCCATTTGGTGTATTGTATTTTTCAGTTCTGATGTCTTTCTGTTTTTTTTTTTTTTTTTATCAGTTGACCTTTCCAGGGGCTCAGTGGGGTATTGAAGTCCCCCACTATTAGCGTACTGGGATTAATCTTTGTCTTTAGGGCCTGAAGGATTGTGTTTATAAAGTTTGGTACACTAGAGTTTGTACATAAACATTTAGGATTGTGAAATCTTCCTGGTTAATTGTTCCATTGATAACAATATAGTGGACCTCTTTGTCTTTTCTGATTAATTTTCCTCTGAGGTCTATTTTGTCTGATATTAGAATAGCCACTCCTGCTTATTTTTTGGTACCATTTGCTTGGAATATTTTTTTCCATCCTTTCACTCTAAGGTGGTATCTGTCCTTGAGGGTGAGATGGGTTTCTTGTAGGCAGCATATAAATGGATTCTGTTTCCTAAACCATTGTCCCAGTCTATATCTTTTGATTGGGGAGTTTAGACCATTAATATATAAGGTTATTGATGAGAGATGTGTGTTGTTTCCTTTCAACTTATTTTTCATTTGCATTCTTGGTCTAGGTATTTATTTACTCTGTTTTGCTTTTAGTAATTTCTCTCTCTCTCTCTTTTTTTTAAGGATAGTTGCTTCTTTCCTCTGTTCTTTGAATTGCTTCAAGTATTTTCTGAAGTGTTGGGTTTTTTGACATGTGTTCTTTCATTTTGTTTGTGTCATGAAAAATTTTTCTTTCTCCTTCAACTATTATTGACATTTCTGCTGGGTATAGTAATCTGGGTTGGTATCTAAAGTCATTTAGCACTGGGAATACTTTGATCCATAATCTTCTGGCTTTCATAGTTTGCACTGAGAAGTCAGCTGTCATTCTGATGGTTCTCCTCTTATATGTAACTTGTTTTTTTCTTGTGGCTTTCAGTATTTTGTCCTTCTTTTGAGCATCTAGTGTTTTAACTATGATATGATGTGGGGAATTTCTTTTCTGGTCTTGTCTATTTGGTGTTCTCTGTATTTCTTGTATTTGTATGGGTTTGTCTTTTTTCAGTTTGGGGAAATTTTCTTCTATTATTCTGCTGAAGATCTGATCAATACATTTTTCTTGGGATTTTTCTCCTTCCTTTATCCCTATGATGTGGAGGTTTGTTCTTTTCATGGTGTCCCATATTTCCTGGTTGTTCCATTCTTGTGTTTTTTAAAAATTTTTCATAATCTTTACTTGAGGTTTCTAGCTGCACTGTGTTATCCTGTAGGTCTGATATTCATTTTCTGCTTCATCTATTCTGCTTCTGAGGCTTTTTCCCATCCTTTCCTGCTGATTGGATGAATGTTCAATTTCCTTTTTTATTTCATCCTGTGATTTCTTCAGTATTTCCACTTCCTTTTGGAGCTTTTCATTCTCTTCTTGTAGCTTGTTGCTTCACTGGTCAGTTACTTTTTTCCTTTCAGCCTGAGATTATTTTCAATGTTTCCACTTCCTTCCGGAGTTTGTCATTCTCTCCCTCTAGCTCTTTCCAGAGTTTGTATTTCTCTTCCTCTAGTTATTTTCTGTGTTTGTCAATTTCCCTTTTTTGTTCTTTCTGGAGTTTATCATTCTTTCCTTCTAGTTCCTTCATGTGTTTAACATTCTCTCCCTTTAGTTCTCTGATTTGTTCTTTATAATCTTTGAATATGTCTACAATTGTTCTTCTAAGGTCAGTGTCTTGGTTTCCTTCCAGGGAGATCTCATTGTTGGGATCTTCTACACGATTGGTTGAGTTTGGTGGGGATTTATTTTGAGCTTTTCCCATATTGTATTTTTTCCATTGTGTCCTTGTCATGTGTACTTTTTGTTGTTGTTGTTTTCCCCCTTTGTTTATTTGTTTGCCTTCTGTTGCTAACATCAAATGTTAATATGGAGGACAGGTTGGTCACTCAGTTTGCTTCCTGCTGTTTTCTTCCTCACCTTTGGCTGTGCAGCCTTGAATCAATGACACTGCTGGATCTTCCCAACCACAGTAAACCACAGCACAAGCAGTTTATACTTTTCACCACCCACCACAGTATCAGTAGCTTGATGTGGGGGTGGGTGGTGAATCCTTTGGCCCACACACCAGATCCCACCTGGGCAACTGGGCTTGGGGTGTGTGTACCCCTGGCTGTCCTTCTATCCACCTGTGGACTTAAAACTCTAGAACAGTTTGGAAAATTAGATGAAATATGGCAAATTGATTAAGAAACAACATACAAAATTGAAAACAAAATTTTGTTGAGTGTTTATTGATTACACCTTTGAAGAGACCAAATGTTCATAAATCCACAGTAAAGAGAGCCCTGAGAAGATATTCTGGACTAACTTTTCAAATACAGGCATATAAATAGATGGAAATAACAGGTGACTTTGTAGATATTCTGAGATTCAATTTACCATTTCTTTTCAGCATGTTATGCCACAGGTTTCGGGGAAAGGCATAATTATTTAAAAGTTGTAATAGTCTTGTTCATTGCTAAACAAGAGGCAGGTGGATCTCTATGAGGTCAAGGCCAGCCTGATCTACATATCAAGCTCCAGACGAGCTGGAACTAAAGAGAGACCCTGTCTTAAAAAGACCAAAAAAATCTGAAAAAAATCAACTCATGAAAAGTAGGACTATTGCATATTTTATATATTCAGTACTATTCTACTTAGCTTTCAATTGCTGTAATAAAGCACTGATCAAAAGCAACTTGGCGAGGACAGTGTTTATTTGTTTTACAAATAAAGACAGTGTGGGAGGGCCCAGCCTACAATGAGTGGTGCCACCCTGGGCAGGTTGTTGTGTACTGTATAAGAAGGCAGGCCGGGCATGAGCCAGGGGAGCAAGCCATTGAACAGCATTCCTCCATGGCCTGTGCTTCAGTGCCTGCCTCCAGGTTCCTGCCCTGAGTTCCTTCCTTGGGCTCCCTGAGTGAGAACTGTGATCCAGGAGATGTAAGCTGAATAAACCCTTTCCTCCCCAAATTGGTGTCGGTCAGAGTGTTTTGTCACAGCAATGGAAGACAAACTAGAACAGAAATTGGTACCAGAAGAGTGAGGTATTGCTGTGACAGACCTGACTGACCTTGGTGTTTTGGGGAAGGATTGTGGAGGCATTTGGAACTTTGGGCTGGGAAGATCATTGAATGCCTAAAGATCATTGCTGTGGAGCTTGGAGCAGTTTTTCTGAAGGAGTTGTAGAAGATGGAGGCCTGGCTTGTGAAGTTTCTAGTTTGAAAGGGGAGCAGAGATCATCAGGACTGTATAATCTGTGGGTTTGGTCAGCTGGGGCTGAAGAATCAGCTGTAAGTAAAAGAGACCAGAACCTAAAGTGAAATCTTTGTTGTTCTGGGACAATTGATGCTGGTTAGCTGGGGCTGAAAAATCAGCTGTAAGTAACAAGAGACCAGCATCATCACTGTGGTGAAATCTTCTGGGAAGAATTTCTTCAGGGTCAGCACACAGAAGCTGTGATCCAGAGGGGGCCTGAGCCTCCATCTTGAGTCAGAAGCAGGTCTTGGTAATGTGTAAGAGTCTCCTATATGGTTCCTGTGTTGAAATGTGAGGGGGGTCACAGAGAGCAGCCGATGCTTGGCACTGTGAGAGGTCAGGAAAGACCATTGGTGGAAGTGCACCTTGATTGCAGTGAAGACCCCAGGATTGCAGGGGTCATGGAGAGAAGCTGAGGTTTTGCACCAGGAGAGGTCAGAAGAGACCATTGGTGAAGGTGCTGCCTCAGTTTCAGTGAAAACCCCAGCTTTTTGGAGATGCCAGGACCATGGGATGACCACCAAGAGCAGTGGCAGGTGTGGATTGGAGTCAGCCTGGGCCTTCGAGATGAGCTGTGTGTGCCACAGACAGCAGAGTCAGAGAAGAGGAGCTGCCAAATCCCTTTGGAGCCCAGAAGATCGTGAGTGAGTGAATCCCAGGTGTCCAGCCTTGAGCTACTTTGCTGGACTTAGGTTTTGTTTGAGTGTGCCTGATTCTTCCCTTTGAAATAAGACAGTACTTGTTTGGGATTTTACAGCAGCCCACAGTTAAGAGACTTTTAATGGACTGTGAACTTTTAAGTGTTTGGACATTTTAAGGACTGTGGGGCTTTTAAGGTTGTACTGTCTTAGGTTGTGATTAATGTTAACATCATACTTTGAGGATAAGAACTGGAAGGGTGGTGGTTTAATAGTGATGTGTATTGTGTGTCAAGTTGACAAGGGGTCAATTGTGCTGGATAGCTTTAGTGTCAACTTGACACACCTGGGTTGAGGGAGCCTCAATTGGGGAGTTGGCTCCACTGGATTGGCCTGTGGCCACATCTGTGGAGTATTGTTTTCATGGTCGAGCAGTGTGGGAGGGCCCAGCCCACAATGAGTGGTGCCACCCTGGGCAGGTTGTTGTGTACTGTATAAGAAGGCAGGCTGGGCATGAGCCAGGGGAGCAAGCCAATGAAAAGCATTCCTCCCTGGCCTGTGCTTCAGTGCCTGCCTCCAGGTTCCTGCCCTGAGTTCCTGCCTTGGGCTCCCTGAGTGAGAGCTGTGACCCAGGAAATGTAAGCTGAATAAACCCTTTCCTCCCCAAGTTGGTGTCAGTCAGAGTGTTTTGTCACAGCAATGGAGGACAAACTAGAACACTTATACAATCCAAGACCACATATGCAGGAGTAGCAGCACCTATAATGAGGTCCTCCCTCATCATTCAATAATCAAGAAAATGCCTCATGGACATGCTCACAAGCTAATCAAATAGTGGGAAGTTCCCAACCAAGTTCTCTCTCTGTAGTTGTGTCAACCTGACAACTGAAGTCAACCGTGATAAACACTTCAGCTGAATTTACTAGAGGAAGAGGTCAATGGATTCACATTCTCAAATCAGAGGTATTATGTCATGAATGTCAATATTGCTGTAAATACTGAGATACTCTCTACAGTAGCAGACATAACAAGCTAAAATCCACTCCAACTAGTTAATACATGACTTACTAAGTATAACAAGATATAGAATTTTCTGTATTCTTCCTTCATTGCTTTAGAAGATACCTACCCATGCTTTCCACACAAACATCCTTCCTTTGTATTTAAGCCATGGGAAAAATTGTTCCCTATAAAAATGTACTACTTAGTACTTGTCTCTCTGTCACAATACAGACATACCTACAGATCCCTGTCCATACCTACTCTTTTCACAATAGCCAGGAAGTGGAATCAGCCTAGATATCCATGAATGAGTAGTGAAAATGTGGTGCCTCTATACAATGCAATTTAATTCAGCTATAAATAAAAATGAAATTAACTTGGAAATGGATGGAACTGAAAAAAAATTCCTCCTTAAGTAAGATAACATAGGTCCAGAAGGACAAATACCTTGCATTGTCTCATATATGGATCTTAGTTCTAACTCTTTAGTTCTGTTTTTTTTAATACAGAGTACCTGTAGAAGCCAGAGAAGGAGGAGAATATAACTAGGTGGAGAATTGCCTTAATTGCCAGCATTTTATGGAACATAGGTGAAGGGGAAATAAATAAAAGGAGTACTCTGGGTGGAGGGTGAGGAGGAGTAACCAGGAAAACCCACTGTTTGGGGCTTTGACAATAAAAAATACAAAAGAGGGATTGAAGGGAGGTACCCTGCATTGTTGGATGGTGCTGGTTCTAGAAGCAGTGGGTTAGTGAACCTGGTTTCCCATCTTACATTTGAGATGCACCCATAGGAGTGATCCAGGAAGTTCCTAAAGACCTGCAGAATAATATTAGCTCTTGGCAATCCTTTGGCTACCCACCAGAACTAGGAGATAAAGTCAGATTGCAGAAGACAGCCCACATTTTGATATAGAGAAAGCAGCCTAGAATTGACCTGGAAACTCCCTCCTTATTGGTTCACATTCAAACCACTAGAGAGGGTGCCGAACAGGCACATGGGGGAGAAAAAGGAAATGTTGCTTTTGCCCAACTGTAAACCCTGTGAACCAGGAGGCCAACATGCTGGACAGAATATGGTCACCTATGAAATACCAGACTGGCTGTTATGGGGGTAATCAAGTGTGCTGTGATTATATTTGATGCCTACTCAGTGGGGGAGGTTTAGGAGGGATGGTCTAAGTCTGGTATTGAAAGCCCAGTTAACAATTCAGATCTGGGGAGGTCATAAGCCCAGGTGAGACTTACTACTGTTATTTAACTAAAGCGACATAGCATCATACTGCCATTTAAGTATCTGTAGTTATACATGTAGATCTGTCTGTTCCTAGCCTTAATCACAGAAGGTTCTCTTTACAATGAATGTAAGTGAACACAACTCATAGCCGTTCAAGATGCTGAGAATAAGTGATGAGTGTAGCCTCAGCCCTAAGTTCAGGGGTTGGAATCATAGTGGAAAACGGAACAGTGAGTATGGAAGAGTCAGAAGATGTGGTAAAGGGGTAGGAAATGCTATCATCTAAACTCCCTACAACTATTGCAGTCATTTCAGTTCATTATATGGACATTTTATATATATATATATTTTTTTTACTTTATGTGTATGAGTGCTATGCTTGCAAGTATGTAAGTGCATCCATGTCATGTAGTACCCATGGAGGAGGGAAGGTGTCAGATCCCCTGGAACTGGAGTTACAGATGGCTGTTAGCGACCATGTGCTGGGATTCAAACCTGGGTCTTCTGCAAGAACAGTCAGTGCTCTTAACCACTGAGACATCTCTCTAGCCCTGTGTGGACACTTTTATGGTAAAATATTTTTACAATTTTAAATATAACTCAGGAGTTCCAGAAATGAAGTAACTCTTCTCAAAATGTTGTAAGTACCCAGTTATTTCTTTCAGTATCACAACATGCCACTCTCCTATTGTCTTTGGACAATGGATGCTCAAACCTGCACTCTGTTTGTTATAATAGCTGGATTCATTCATGTCAGCCTCTGTCCTTTCTACTCTGACCTGAATTTTCCTTCAGATTCATCTTCCTAAGAAGCGCCGCCATCATGTAACTATTCCTTTTATCAAATCATTGTATTCTGGTATAAACAGATACTTTATTTAAAACATGTTCCATAGAGACATAACATACATTTAAAATATCCAAAGAAAAGACTCGGGCATATGATTCATTAAGAATGAAAGAGCACTTGTTATTATCAACAGATCTAGAAATAAATCCTGCCAGCGCCATTGAAATCTTACAATCCCTTTCCGGGCATTGAGTCCACCCTCCCCCAAAGCATTATCATGATTTTTAATAACATCACTGCTGACAGGTTTACTAACAAAGTATATATCCTGAATCTTATGTGTAGCTCTGCTTATATTTTGAGTTTATGTAAACAAAATTGTTTGCTATCTCTTCTTTTGTGTCTGGCTTCTTCACTGAATGTTATATCAATAGTAGCTAAATCATTTCATTGCCACTTACCCATTCTATTGTGAAAACACATATAGTTTATCTCGTCTACTCTTCATGCATATTTTAGTTGTATCCATTTGGCAAATATTACAAGTAAAATTGCTATGTATATTTCAATGTTTGATCTTTGGCATAACCATGTCTTTATCATTTTAGTAGATAGTAGAGAACAAAAATATTAAACTGTGTGCCTTAAAAGCAACAGAAATTTATATCTCACAGCTCTGAACCTTGGGAAGGGAAAATTCCAAGTGAGAAGACTTGGTGCTTAGAGAGTGTTTATACCTCTGTTCTCAGACAGATGTCTTACTTAACTAATCACAAGGGATGGAAGGGATGAGTGAGAGTTCTCTCACATACACATACCTTTTTGGTGGGTCTTTTTGAGACAGGGTCTCCCTTTAGTCCCAGCTGGCTTAGAGCTCTCTATGTAGACCAGGCTGGCCCTGAACTCAGAGATCCTCTTGCCTCTGCCTCCCAAGTGCTAGGATTAAAGGCATGCACCACCACGCCTGGCTACACATACATTTTATAAGGCCCATTAATCATACACATAACTTTTATAAGGCCAGTAATCATTGACATGTGGACATGAGAGCTTTATCATATAATCTAATCTCTCCTCAAAAGCTCCCACAAAGCATCACATAAGGAATTAAATTTTCCCATATGAATTCTGTGAGTAACATACATATTCAGTATGCAGCAATGGACAATGTCAAATTGGTGCTGGTAGTAGTCATGCCATATTACACTCCCAGTGGAGTATGTTGGAGTGCTAACTTCATGATGTCAGTGAGCTTTATTCTGTTCCTGGTTTGGTTTTAATTGTAGCCCTTTGGGAGGGTCTTTTAAGTAATATTGTATTGTTTTAAAATTTTTTTTTTATTATTATTTTTCTTTGCATGTGTATGAATGTACTGTCTACATGCAGGTCTGTGCACCCGTGTCGTGCAATGCCGTGGAGGTCAGAAGGTCAGTGGTCTACATACTAAGGAAGTCACACACTTTTACATAATGGATTGGTGATTGTGATAATCCAAGAGAGATCTATATAGCTGCTTTTCAATATACATGTATATGATTTACTCATAAGACATGAACTATTGTGAAAATTGTCCTAAACTTCTTTTTTTCTGAAAGACAGAATGTCTTAGGTCTAACTAACTTGTTATAATAATAAGCTAATTGTTGTTATCAACTTTGTTACTAGGGCATTTTTGTCTTGAGAAAATTTTTGGTATCTAATGTTCTACATAAGATTTGTAACTATTTGTTTGTTTTTGAGACAGGATTTCGTAATCTGACCCAGGTCATCTGGAACTCACTCTGTAGCTCATAAACTGCTTTTGCTTCAGCGTGTTAAGTAATGGAATCACAGGCCTGAAGCACCATACCCAGCTTACATTAATTCATTAAAATCACACATTTAATATTCTCTTGGGATTTAATTTTGCAAATAAAGTGATTAGAGTCAATGTTAATGTTATTTGTTTTGTTTGTTTTTGTTTCAGAGACACAGTGTCCCTGCAGCCCCAGGTAGCCTGGAACCCATTATGTAGACCCTGCATAGAGATCTTCCTGCCTTTGCCTCCTGACTGCTGGGTTAAAGGCACGTGTCACCAGATGTGGCTCATTATTCATGTTTTTGATGTAGATATCTGATTAAATAGCATCTCCCAAGAAATCAATGGTGTATACACTACTTTTACCCTAAGTAAGGTGTGGGTATATTGTTAAGCACTCTATTATGTTTAAACCATCACTTGGTCTAAATCTGCCAATATCATTCTCTTAAAATTATTGTGACTTTAACTGGGTTTTGTAGCTCAATCCTGTAATTCTTGCATTTGAGAGGTGTAGGCAATATTGTGAGTACAAGGCCATTCTGTGATACACAGCAAGATATTGTCTTAAAACAATACTGTAGTCTAAATATCTGGTACAGTAAACCTGATATCTTTATTCACCTCATGAGTACTTTACCGATCTTTAGTGCTTTGTATTTCCAACTGAATTTTATAATTGGCTTGAAAATTTCTACAAAGTAACCTCTGGAGACTTTAATTTGAATTATATTTAATGCATCTACCAATTTAATATAATTCATATGTTTATAACATTGAAAGTAATAAATGTTGAACATAATACACCCAAGTTTATGCATTTATTTTTCCAAAAATATTTTGTATTTTTCACTGAAGAACTATGAAATATATTTGTTATATGCACTCTTATGTCTTCTCATGTTATGGTATTTTATCCCAAAAAGGGCACTAAAATAAATAGACCAATAAATATTGAAAATAAATGAATAGGAAAGACATACCAAGTAAACAAAAAATAAAATGAATTAAAGGCCAAGAAATCGATCTGAACATTGTACAATATAACTTAACAATGCAAACTAAAAAACAAGAATTATGTCACATATTAACTATGGAAAAGTAAAAATATAAATCACAAACACATATGGATCTTTCTACAAAACCTCTATATATTATGCAATAACCACCAGAACTAAAGTAAGACACACATGAATCAATAATATTGGAACATGCTCCTTTCTTAAACTGACAGAACAAATGGACAAATCATTAGCAAGTTATTTCAGCAAAATAACAACAAATATACTAATTCTTGAGCAACTGTGTATCGAAATTCCCAGTGAATAGAAACCATCCTTTTCGCCTCAAACACATTTGTATTACTTCTAAAAGTAGATTATAAATTAGGCCCTCAAATAAGACTATCTATATCAAAAACT
Source organism: Rhizomys pruinosus (assembly GCA_009823505.1). Classification (NCBI taxonomy): domain Eukaryota; kingdom Metazoa; phylum Chordata; class Mammalia; order Rodentia; family Spalacidae; genus Rhizomys; species Rhizomys pruinosus. Next base: position 2,146,658 of record VZQC01005228.1, read on the forward strand.
GCCATGACAAATATCAGCAAGGACCTTGTTCTAGTTTCCTTTTAACTGCTGTGACAAAACACTCTGACCAAAATCAACTTGGGGAGGAAAGGGTTTATTTAGCCTACATCTCTCAGGTCACAGTTTATCACTTGAGGGAGCTCAAGGTAGGACCTCAAGGCAGGAACCTGGAGGCAGGAGGTGAAGCACAGACCATGGAGGATTGCTTCTTACTGGCTTGCTCTGATAGCCCATGTTCAGTCTGCTTTCTTATACAGAGCAGAACAACCTGCCAGGGTTGTCACTGCCTACAGTGGACTGGGCCCTCCCACATCATGCAACAATCAAGAAAATACTCCACAGACATGGCCACAGACCAGTCCAATGGAGGCAGTTCCCCTGTTGAGGATCCCTCAACACATTGTGACAATTTGACAACTAAAGCTATCCAGCATGGACAAGAAATGCCTGTATCACAACAACATGGCTGGCAGGAATGTAAAAAGACAAAGGCTTAAGAAGTGTTCAGCAGTTTCTTATAAAGCTTAGTTTATACTTACCATTCACCCCAGTCTTTATACACTAACTGAAATATGCAACAAAAATAAACATTCCTGTCTAAACACAGGGTGGAGCCCAAATGCCCATAGCAGATTTATTTGTGACTGACTCAGACTGCAAACAATTGTCAACCACTTGCCTACCAATAGGTGAACAGCTAAATAAACTGTAGCTTATCCATTCACATTAAAAAGGAATGGGCTACTATGTATGAAATGACATGGATAAATCTAGGAATAATATTGCTGAGTGGCAGGTAAATAATGTAAAATAAGATTACGCATTCTCCGATTCTACATATAAAATAGTTTTGAAAAGGACTGCTTTACTAGGATCAAACCTAGAGTTGGGGTCATGTGTAGTTTTGGGGAAAGCGAAAGAGGAAGGAGGAATTGCAAAGGACACAAGGAAATGTTTAGGGTTGACACATAGCTGAAAAGGAAGCTACAGGGGCCGGAGAGATGGCTCTGGGGTAAAGAGCACTGGATGCTCTTCAAGAGAACCCTGGTTTGAATCCCATCACCCACATGGTGGCTGACAACCATTGGATATGATGCCCTCTTCTGATCTCTGTGAGCATCGCATGAGATGACAGGTGCACTCACATGCATCCACACCCAGTACATTCCTGCACATAAAAATAAAAATAATAATAAAATAATTTTAAAAAAGGAAGGTACAATAGCCAAAATGTTATCATACTGAGAGAAACCAAGCAGCAAAGCAGGGATGAGAATATTCCAAATATTCCCCATGAGTATATGTGTTCATGCTTCTATTAACACAAGTTCTTTTACCTAGAATGATGAGAATTTTACTACTACTTTACAGGAGAAATTAACAAACAATTGATTTTAGATACTGAATAGTGAATTTTGCCACTTTTAATTTAGCTGAAATTCTATAATTTACTTTAAAATTTATATTGAATTTTTATGATTTCCATATAATATAATTTGATGGTATTTAGATTCCTCTCTCCTATCAATGCATTTCTTACCGAAACCCTCTCAATTTAGTATCTATGTATCATCTATCTATCTATCATCTACCTATCTATCTATCTATCTATTATCAGCTATCTATCTATCTATCATCTATCTATCTATCTTCTATCTATCTTTCTATCTATCTAATCTATCTATCTATCTATCTATCTATCTATCTATCTATCTATTATCATCTATCTATCTATCTATCATCTGTCTATCTTTCTATCTATCTATCTATCTATCTATCTATCTATCTATCTATCTATCATCTATTTTACAGTATCTATTTTGTGTTCCCATATGTCCTTCAGTGTGAGTCCATCCACGGGAGCCTGGTTTACCTATCGAGTCCCATCCCTGTAAGACACTGTCTTTCACCATCCCAGTAGCCATCATTTGCCAAAAATTCCAGATGTTTGCTTGGGATCTCTTACTAACTTCCTCATATCTATGCTGAGATTTTTCTGGTTTCAGCTTAGATGGAATTTGTGCATGCTGACATCATTGTTGGGAGTTCACAGGAGTAATTGACGAGGTGGCTAGGAAACTGTTTCCTTGTGGTCATGTGACTCTGGATCTTACTCTTCCACATGATCTTTCATCCCTTCTTTCACAATGATCACTGAGCTTTGGGAGGCAGAAGTTTGAAATAAGTGTCCTAAGTAGTCTTCAGCCTCTTGTTCTCGTAAATTGGCCAGTTCTCCATTTCTGTGTTGCTCACAATTTGCTGTAATAAGGAAGCTCTTCTGGTGAGAATTGAGTGATGCAGTCATGTTATATATAGGGGCTTCACTGAAGGTGTGTCACTTAGGGGTAAGCATCTCAAAGATACTTATTCTCTGCACTTGACCAGTTGTATTAAGTGGGCGGGGCCCACTTAATCCCAGGACAACCCACGTTGAGGTCCAAATGCAGAGAGAGCTTTTATTGCAAAATTTCTGGTTATATAGCAGTTGAGACTCAATTCTCAGGGCCAAATCCTAAACCTTTTCATCACTACATCCCACCTCATGGGTGTGGCCAAGGAGGTCCCATTGTCTTAGAATGCTGCCCATCTTAACTAAGTTTTCTCACATCTCACCCTTTTAATTTTATTTTTTTTTTAATTTTTCTGAGAGGCAAGGGAGCCCATGGGTGAGGCTAACAACCCAGAAGAACCAGAGTTTTGAATAGCCAGCTGCTCAAGCCTGTTTTGAGTGCTAGGCGGTGGGGGGGGGGCAGGTCAGGCCTGAAACTTTATTTTCACACTAAGGCCAATTAATATCCAAAAAATTCAACCATGAAGTAAACCAATTTTCAAGCACAAGCGATGAATGTAAGTAACATTCATGTAAAACCAATTAGCAAGTATCTATGTCCAAATTTTGAACAACCCAAGGTTCCCATAGTCCAGTTGGAGAAGCTTGTATGCACAAACATGTTGATCAAATAAGAGTCCAGTGATACCCTTTTTAGTCATATTAACAAAGCACAAGCTATTGGATGTACAGGCATTTAAGCAGTACCACTTATTATGTCAAGCTAAGCTGTGAGCATAGACACAGATGCTTGGATGACATGCTAATCCGCAAACTGTGGTTTCTCTATAAAGGGTGACAAGTTCTTACTGTGGCTCACAACATTGCCCAACCACCAGAGGACACATGTGGCATCTGCTGTGAGTTATTCCTCCAAGGAGAGAGCCAATAGCCAAATAGATTTGGGATATATATAGACACTTGGCTGCCACTGTTGCACAGTATCTCCAGGCTGTTGAGGTGTAGCTGATATTGACGGAGGAGTCTTGCTTGTCTCAGGGAGACCAATATTTTGCTGTATTGCTTTAGTGGCCTTTGGTAAC
>VZQC01005228.1:2150481-2224478 GCA_009823505.1 Rhizomys pruinosus
CTGAACAGACTGGAGTCCAAAATGACAACTCCAAAGAAATTAGACTGTTTTCTTCTCACCCACTTGTGCCCCTTTCCCAAAGCCCAGGGAACAAACTGCGGAAGAGGAGGCATGGTAGATTGTAAGGGCTGTGGAGAGATAGGGGTGAATCATGAGACTACAGGAATATAGTCTGGACTCCTGATTGATCAACATGTCTGGGCATACAAGCTTCTCCAACTGGTCTATGGGAACCTTGGGTTGTTCAAAATTTGGACATAGATACTTGCAAAATGCACCAATTACCTGATTGTATGACATAATGAGTGACATCAATGCTATCTGCAAACAACTGTGTCAGTGTATTGTAGAATCCCTTAAAAATAAAAAAGTAAAATTTAAAAAAACAAAAACAAAAAAACAAATAAGAGTCCAGTCTATATTGCTGTAGTCTCATGATTTACCCCAATTTCTCCACAGCCCTTATATTCTACCACACCTCTTCTTCTGCAAGTTGTTCCCTAGGCTTTGGGAAAGGGGCACAAGTGGGTGAGAAGCAAAACATTCTATTTTCTCTGGAGATATCATTTTAGACTCTAGTCTGTTCAGGTTGTTTTTCTTCATGGATTGAGAGCTTATCCAGTGTACTTTTTAAATCCTACTAACAAAGCACAATTAGATGTACAGGCATTTAAACAGTACTAACTATTATGGAAAGCTAAGCTGTGAGCATAGACACAGATGTTTGGATGGTATGCTAATCCACAAACTGGTTTCTCTATAAAAGGTGACAAGTTCTTACTGTGGCTTATAACATCTCCTAACCACTAGAGGACAGAAGCTTGTGGCATCAGTCATGAATTATTCCTCCAAGGAGAGAGCTAATAGCCAATTAGATTTGGGATATATATAGACACTTGGCTGCTACTGTTGCACAATATCTCTAGGCAAATACTGACGGAGGAGTCTTGCTTGTCTCAAGGAGACCAATATTTTGCTGTATTGCTTTAGTGGCCTTTGGTAATGCTCTCTGGCATTTCAGAGGCCAACTGTACATTAGCAAGTGATGTCTCAAAACATTTTTTCATGCTTACACCAGGTCTTCGACAACAGGGACTTACCACCTTTCTCCTTGCAGATATCCCACTTATAGGTAAAAGGCCTTTATAATTTTGGGGTCTTGGAACCCCTAGCCAACATCTCCTTGGCAGAATAATCCATTGCTGATATCAGAGCTCTCCTGTATTAATATATTTTTCTTAATTACATAGCTTATAAAGACTTTACTATTATATTTGGTTCTATATAGAGAATTATCCTTTCACAGTTCCTATGTCTATCAGTCAATTAAAAAAGGGTAGTTATACCTGTTTTATAAGAAATTACCACTATAACTGTTGGCTCTAATTTACAGTCAGGGAATGACTTCATTACCATCATGTTTTTCTTTTTCCTATAAAGGGGAGAGGTAGGAAGGTTTCTCAGCATCTGGAAGGTAAACTTCATTAGGGCCCATTATAAACAGTTAACCCCAATAGTCTTCAGAGAGATTCTCAGTGTCTGTCACTCAGGGAGTCTGAGGTTCCTCTTTCTTTAATGTTCAGATGGGTCAACCTCTCTGCTGGCATTTCCCAGTCCATCTTGCAAAGCCAAAAGTTGTACATTTTCAGGCATTTAGATTGGTGTTTTTACCTGTGGGAACATACAAATCTCCTCCCATTGTTAGTTTCAAGACCCCAAAATTGAAAATTTATCAAAAGGTTTGGAATACAGAAGGAATATTATACCACCTCCCTCTTTTTGTTTTTTAACTTTTTATGTTTTGACCTATAGATGCCTAAGTTGTATTACACATACCCATTAACAGGAACCAAGGTGTTAGTTTTCATCAAATTCACCCAAACAGTTTTTCATTGACTGTATGCTACTTATTTGGGGAGTGAACTTAAACTTAATTTCTTTAAATTATCCTACGAGTAACAGAAAATGTTACAAGGTGATACTATATAACACAGAAAAATATAGAGACCATTTGTGTACCTTAACCCCAAAGTTATTGCTGGAAACCTTCAATACAAATTATAAATAAAGCTATTACATTTTATATTCCCAATTAGTTCAAATGATTACCATTTTCACCAAAACCAACCAAATTTAACTAATCTAAACATTTTACTAAGTCTTAAAAATATCTTATAGTATGTAGACAGTTTGGACAAAGTTGCATACCTGCCAAATAAATTTTACCCAATATACACTTTGTTCTTTAAAACTATATGACTAGACTATGACTTCAGAGAAATCAAGTCCATTAACTTATATGGTTTATTTTGTATTTCTGTATAAATCTCTACTGAAATATCTCTCTATATAAATATATGTTATTTTTAAGTATACCATTTTAAACTTCAAACCTTACAAAGTGGATTTTGATAACTATCTTCCTCCAAGCTCTTGGCCTTCTCCAGGCCTGGCATGAAAACCTGCTTTAAAGATTTTTCAATATCTAGCTCTTAATAAAATTTTCTTTTACAGTTCTTATGCCCATTAATTAATTAAAGACTGGCTAGATATGCCCCATGAAATTTGTTACCATCATTACCATCTTGATTTTTGTGTGTGTGTGTGGGAGCTTCTAGGAAGCTTCTTTTGTCATGAGCAGGTGCAGTGCAGTCCTGCTAAGGGAAGGGGGACACAGTGCCCACTTTGTGGACACTGTGGGGAGCTGGCCCCATTGCATAGAGGCCAGTTGGTTACTCCTATAACCCGACTGAAGAGGTAACTTCCTACTCAGGACCTTAGACTGGGACAATGAGACACATTTCCCACTCGTGGCTGTGACTTTCCACTTGCCCAAAGCCAGGACAGGAATTTCACGCCAGCTACCCAGGTTGGTGGTCTGCAAAGGGAGCCTTTTTCCAACCAACTGGTCACCCAAATGAAATTCAGGCCTTAACACCAGCTACCCACTGGTCATCTAAACTAAATGCAGGCTTGTCTTAGCCTGTATTCTTGCAAAAATTTAAAAAATGGTGGCCGTGAATTCTGCAATGATGTTAATTGGAATTCAATTTTTTTTTATTTTTAAAATTTTTAAATTTTTAATTTTTTATTCCCAAAGACCCAAAAACTTATTAACACTTTAATACAATGAAAACCTGGTTGCATCTTTGTTTTAGATGTTGAAAGGGCATAACCAGTAAGTGACAGTGTAGATCCATTATTTTAAAATTTTTAATAGATAACCCATAACCTTTGTTGAAATTGAATTACGTTTTGGCTGTTTAATATAAATTTGCTTCTTGAGAAGGAAGGTCCACGTTCCAACTCAGAGGCAATGTTTTTACTGGTATCATGGCTGTTAACGTTAAAATATACTTAGAGCACAAGTACACACATCCATACACATGTGTGTGTGCACATTCATACACACACATACATACATACTTAATAAAGAAAGGTTCATTAGGTTGATCTGTAAGAGAAGAAACCCACATTATTGTTTGATGTTCAATGAGAAACATGAAATCTTTATAATTTGTTATAGGGTTATTTTTACATAATTAAAATAAATGCCCTAGTAATGCATAAAACAGCTGAGATCCATATGCCACCTCTTAGGCCCATTCCCAACCATTTGCCTTCAATGAACTATCCCTAAAGTCAACTATTCTTTCCCTATCCTGTCTCTTCTGGTTAACTATCTCTAAACTGTCCTTCTGCTAAGCCCAACTGTCCCTATGCTATTTACAAATCTAAAGATTGAGGATTCACAAAAGTAGACAGGCCAAAGTTGCTTGTGGTATTGGACCAATCCATCTTGTCTTACTATTAAGGACTTTGGAAGAATTATAATTGTCCATAATCACAACAATAATCTTAACAATTATAACCATTATTAATTATCAATAATTATTAACCATTAGTCACAACAGTCATTAATAATTATTATGAATAATAATTGTCAATAATAATATCCAACAACAATGAACAATTTATCATTAGACTGAATTTTTATCAATTATTATTAATAATTACATGTAACAACAACTATAACTATTAATAACAATTACCAACAATAATCAACAATTTATCATTAAATTGAATAAAATGCATATTATAAACCCAGTTAAAAATTGTTAACAATAAGGGGTATAAAACAAACCTTTTTTATGAATTGAATCTATTTTGTTTATAGTCAGCTAATTAGATTTAAAACCTGTAGGATTATAATGAATTAAAAGCAGGAACTTGCATTCACTCACACATACACACAGCTTGAAGATGGGCTTAAAGAAGCATAAAACAGTTTTATTCAAAAATTTTCTCATTTAAATTGAACCAAGATACCAGTTCATGTTGTTAAAGAGACTTTTACCAATGGTCCTTAAAAACAGACAATTTATTGGAGCAAGTTTGTTTTGTTAGAATTCCAAGGCCTGTAAATTTTCCTAGAAATCAAATCCATCTATTTTGTTTCCAAAATGCTGAAATCAAAAGAATGTCACCTAAAATCAAAATTTAAAGGGCATGAATTACATACCATGTGCTGAGTCCAAAAGCTGGTATGCATACACAGCAAAGAGGCAGATGGTGCCAGAGCTCAAACCACGTGTGGTCAAGAATTCTGTGAGAAGAATCTTTGAGATGAAACACATTTAAAAAGAGCAAGATAAAATTTAAATCAACCAATTAATTTTAACTGTGCACATACATTTACTCAAAGGATATCTAGGGTACCCAGGGGTTAAGTAAAAATATTACACTTTAAGTTAAGCATGCTGAAATGGATTTGAATTGCTACTAGCTGAATCCCAATCTTGGATCTACAAATAGCCAGCAGGTTTTAGGTAAGAAGAATTAGATTTAGAGAAAACCCACAAGAAGACAAGAGAGCAACACAACACACTTTTATCCCCAAACAGATTTTGTATACAAAATTTAAGAGAAAAGTAGCCAAGGCTTGAAATTATCTGGAAGAGGCTACTCTTGGTAGGGTGGTTCCCATGAAAGGCCTTAATTTGCAACAGAAAGAAGTGGGCTCAGTCTAGGAGAGCTACCTGGAGAAAATTTATATATGAACAAGTTAAGGTTGGGGTTGAGTCTTCACAGTGGTCCACAGTCTTTCTCCTGAGTATTGGGAGTATTGAAATCAAAGCTGCACCTTTAAAACACAATGAAAGAGGAAGCACTGCCCCTGGGCTAGAGTGCCAGAGACTTCACTTCCTAGTGAAACACAGAATACTGTAAAGCCAGCCCTTCCCCCACAGCCATCCACTGTTTCCAGAGCAGGAGAGGGGCACAGAACAAACACTGGACTACATTAACCAGAGTATCTACAAACAGCTACAAACAGAAAAATGTAACAGCTTCATATTTTGCCTTTGGTCTTTTCAAGGCAGGGTTTTCCTACAGTCAGAGCAGGCTGGGAGGTCACTCTGGGGAGGATAGGGTTCATTTGGTTTATAGCTAGCAGTCCATCATCAAGAGACACCAAGGCAGGAACTCAGTGAAGGAACCTGGAACATGGACCATGGAGTCACAGTGGTTACTGGTCCCTGCTCAGTCTACTTTTCTTTACAACACAGGACCACCTGCCCAGAGGTGGCACTTCTCACAGTGGGCTGGGCTCTTACACATCATTCAACAACTAAGAATGCCCCAAAGACATGGCTATAAGCCAAACCAATGGAGGAAATTCCTCATCGAGTTTCCCTCTGGCCAAGTGTGTCAAGTTGACAAACAAAGCTATTCAGCAAAGACTTAAATCTGTGTCTTCAAGTCCTATAGGACTGTTTTTATGAAATTTGGTACAGTAAAGTTTGGTGCCTATGTGTTCATGGATGTAATGTCTTTTGTGGTCAATTATTCCCTTGAATAGAATGAAGTGACCTTCTTTTGTCACTTATGGTTAATTGTAATTTAAAGTCCATTTTGTCTGATATTAGAATTGCAATGCCTTATTTTTTTCTTAGTGCCATTTGCTTGAAATATTTATTCCATCTTTTCACCCTAAGGTAGTGCCTATTCTTAAAGATGAGATGAGTTTATTCTAGTGAAGACTACTTGGATATAACTCAGGATACAAATCTCAAAAGAACAATTATAAATGTGATTAGAGAGATTAAGGATTTGAGGGGATTTAAGGAGCTTATAAACAAAGAAGTCCAGGATCTAAAAGAAGACAGGGATAAATTGAAAGGGGCCAACAATGAATTGCAGAATGAAATTACAAAAGATATAGAAACACTGAAGAAAATTCAACTTAAAATGAAAAAATAAATGCAACATTCCACAAAAAATTTGGAAAGGATGTGAGAACCTCTTAATAACAGAACTGATGAAATAGAAAATAGAATATCAATGCTAGAAGACAATATGGAATAGCTGGATCAATCAAGGAAAGATTATGAAAAAAAAAACCACCCACAAGAATGGAATAATCCAGAACTATGGGATACTATGAAAAGACCAAACCTATGAATTATAGGGATAGAAGAGGAAGAAAACTTACAGGATAACAATATGGCTCAGGTCTTCAACAGAATTTTAGAGGAAAATTTTCCCAATTTAAAGTGAGAGTTACCTGTAGAAATACTAGAAGCATATAGAACACCAAGGAGACAGAATCAGAAAAGAAATTCTCCATGCCATATCATAGTAAAAACACAAGATGTTCAAAGGATATTGAGGGCTGCAAAAGAAAAACAACAAGTTACCTACAAAAGAAAACCTGTCAGAATTACAGCTGATTTCTCATTGCAGATGATGAAAGACAGAAGAGCTTGGTCTAAATATTTCTGGTTCTAAAAGACTATAGATGCCAACCCAGAGTACTTTATCCAGCAAAAATGTCTTATAATTGAAGGAGAAAGGAAAATGTTCCATTCTATAAATAAATTGAAAGAATTCCTCTACAATAAGCCATCCCTGAAGAGAATATTTCAAGTAATACAGAGCAGAGAGGGCAGGGATGACTCTAACCAATCAACACCAGAGAACAAATGATACTACCATTATGGGAAAAAACAAAAAAACCAGGGTAAGAGTGTACTAGAAATCAAAATCATTGGAAGCAATTTAATTCTCTCAACAATAGTTTTAAATAACAATGGACTGAATTCTCCAGTTAAGAGATATAGACTAGTAGAATGGATTAACAAATAAAACCCATATTTTTTTTTCTTCTTGTCTGCAAGAAACTTACTTCACCCTTAAGGATGGACACTATCCCAAGGTGAAAGGATGGTAAAAAAAATAGTACAAGTAAATGGTGCTAAGAAATAAGGAGGAGTCACTATATTAATATTCGATACAATAGAATTTAAGGCCTTTGGTTGTATTTTGTATGGGGGATATTTGAACACTAGGTGGAAGATCTTTGGGTGGACATACAGGCTTTTTGCCAGGCCTGTGGTGTGTCTCTTAATATCTGGAAAGATTTGGTTGTCTGGACCCTGCCCTGGGACTTGTAGGATCACTTTAAGGTTTTTATTTTGTGATGATGTGTTTGGGAGACTGTACTGTTTTGTTGGATGGGTATAAACATTGCAAAGTTTAGTAGAAAATAAGATACTTATATTGGGTTGAAGTGGTTTAATGTTTCCAGAGTGGAATGGCATAAACACTAAAGCCAGGTTTCTAATGGTCTAAATAGGATTAGAAGCATACAGGGTTTTGGTCCATTCTTGGCTTGTACTGGACTTCCAGTTGTAGATTTGGATTAAAGGGGCATATACAAGTGCCAGGTTACCTCTGAATGCTGAAAGATATTATTTGGCTCTGTCTATTATGCGAGTGATTTTTTTATGTCAGTTCTGCCCATTTTGGGGTAATTTGATTCAAGAAAAGCTAGGTTTACTTCCCTGAACTAGCAACATACAGTCCAGAAGGAAGCACTTTGGATGGACTTGGTAAATTTTATCAGCTAAATTCTGGTTAATAGATATGTACCCTGTTAGTATAAAACCTGGATATGGTGTTTGGGAAAGTAAAGAGACTATTTCTTTTGTAGCAAACCATTTACCTTTAAGATATGCCTAAAATTGTTCAACTCTCTCTCATTGGCTTTGCCTGTTTATCCTATGGTATTAAATCTCTTCTAACATTTTTGGATGCTTAATGCCAATATTTAATGCCCATACCAATTTGGCCAAGGGATTTAAGGGACAATTTTGTTCCTTGCCCTCTGAGGTCAATTAGTCCCAGGGGATTTTGTACAGGGGGCATAGCTTAAAATGTTCTGCAATTGTGAGTCACCAGGCTTCCTGTGCAGGGAGGTCTTGGAGCTCCACTAACAGAACCCTAGCCAGTATCCAGTGTATAAAGAAGGTCAACATAGAGGAAAGTCACTGCATGCTCCAAAGAGAAGCCTGGTCTAACAAGATCTGACCTTGCCCTCGGTAGATGGAACTGGTTAAGAATGGCCAGAAGGAGCCTGGCATTCCCTGCCTTGAAAATCTGAGTGGCCCCTGAAGACCAGAACCTAAATTGACCTTGTGAAAACAAAGTTTGGTCAATCTGGGCTAATTATATGGACTTTAGCACCCACAAGGAAAGTATAGCCAGAAGATAATAGTCAATATATTTTGTTTAAAGCCTAAAAAATTGTGCCTCAAGATATACGGCTTGAAGTTACATGAAATAGTGTTAAACAGTCATAAAACCTTGGAGTTTTGATGTTGATTAACAGTGTAGGGTCACATGCAGCCAAAGGATAAGTCCACTATTGTTTTCAATTAATGCGGAATAATAAAATTTCCTCTTTCTCTTTAGCAAATATCTAAGTGAAAACTCATATCCTGACTATTAAAATGTCTGGAAAGCAGATCCTGAATCTAGGCATCATTGCCAAATGAATAGAAGGAGACAGCTAATAAACGGATGCTTTGAAACTTCTTGTTATGTAATTGTAATGGACTTTTAAGTTGGACATTTGAATTCTCCCTGCACTTACTTCTGGTCTGCTGCCTAGATCATGTGTTTAACCACTCCTGCCTTCACTTTGCTTTCACTATCACCAGTCAAGTACTTTTTTTTTTTCACTCTATAGTTATGTTTCTGGGAATCTTTTAGATTGACCCTCTGAATAGGGGATACCCCAGTTGCCACATGGAACATCCTTTTCACCATGGAAGTAATCAGAGCGGTTGGCATCCTCAATCCCTTCTGGCAATTGGGGTGACCCTTTTCAGAGGGTAACATAACTAAATGGGAGCTAGAAATTGACTAGGCAGTTTAGGGATGAGACTCCCTAAATTAACCAGAGTCTTTCTCAGATGAGAACTCAAAGCTTCCTGGACCAGGCAGTAAACACTTACCTTCTGGTAGCCCAGAAAGAGTAAGAAAAGAAGAAAGAAAAAGAAAAAAAGGAAAAGACAAGAAAAGAGAGAGAATTACATGCCAAGCTCTGAATATTGATTCTTTATTTCACCAGAAAAGAAATGGAAATTCACCCCCCTTTTTTGCTTTGTTTTGTCATTGTCATTTTGTACTGTTTTTGTTTTCTTGGGAAATGAAAAGAATATTCTGGGTTGGATTCTATAATCATTTATAAATTGGAACACTTTGCTCCGTCCTCTTCCATCTTTTAGAGTTCTCATTGAAAAATCAGCTGTAATACCCATGGGTTTTCTTTTGCATGTAACTTGTTTTCCTCTTGAACTTTTCAATATTGGCTTTTTGTTCTGTCCATTTGGTGTTTTTTTTTTTTTCTGATATGTAAGAGAGAGTTTCTGTTCGGTCCTGTTTGGTGTTCTGTGTGATTTTTTGTATTCATATGGGTCCATCTTTCCTTGATTTAGAGAATTTTTCTTCTATCATCCTTTTGAAGATCTGGTCAATGACATTGATCTAAGATTCTTCTCCTTCCTCTATGATGTGTAAATTTGGTCTTTTCATAGTGTCCCACATTTCCTGCATATTCTATTCTTATGTTTTTTTAAATTTTTTCATATTCTTTGCTTGAGCAGTGTAATTCTTCAGTTTTATGATCCAGTCTTGATAGTCCATTTTCCATTTCATTCATTCTGTTAGTGTGGCTTTTGCCAGTCACTTCAAATTATCTTATTGAGTTTTTCAATTCCATTTTCATTTTAGCATGAGTTTTCTTCAATATTTTTTCTCTCTTTCATGATTGACTTTTCAAATTCTGAGTTGTCTTTGTCATTTCATTCAGCCCTGTGTTTGCATTTTCTTAAGCTTCAGTTTTTCAGTTCTTTGAGGTTTTGTTTGTTGTGTGTTCATTAAATTCATTGAATTCTTTGCTCACATGTATTATTGCATTTTAAAGTTCTGTGTCCTGGATGGCTCTATGTAGTTCTCATTGCTGAACACTTCTATAGGATTGGAGGCATTTGATGGGGACATATTATTTTGGTTGTTCAGATTATTTGTTGTTTCTTCATTGCAACCTGGGTATATGGGTTTTAGTTGTTATTGTTGGTTGTATGTCTGATATAAAAGTCAACCCTGTCTTTGTTGAGGTGAAGTTTGATTCTGTACATACTGTTGATGTATCTTGGTTGATTTCTGATCAGATATGAAGTTAGTCTGTACTTCAGGTTCTTTCTTTTGATTTTTTTATGGGAGGGACCAGAATGTTTCAGGCAGTCTAGTTCAGGAGATCTCTAGCAGAACAAAGAAGTCTAGGCCCAACTCAGAGTTATGGGTACCCAGTTGGCTGGTTCTAACTAACTATGCAGAGCTGCAAGCCCTGGAGGAAAAGGATTGGGGTTGATCCCAAAGCAGGGTAATAGTGACCCAGGTTCAAGAGGTTCAATTGGTATTGGGAGGGGCTGTTTCTATATTTCATTTTTAAAAATACTTTTATTGATGAGTAGTGTATTTCGCACATTATCTTTCAGTCCAATTTAGGCACATTCCCCTCTCTCTGCATCCCTACCCCACCCCAGTTCATGCCTCCTGCCATAAATGTCTTGCACCTTTCTCTCAGTCTTTCCAAAGTTTTTCACTGAGAGGGTTGATGTTTTGGTCAGAGTTTAACTGTATCAGTCAGTTCTTTGACCCAGTCTTTATGCTGTTGTTGTTCCCTACCCTTTGTATTGCTCCAAAATATGCCTAATAACCATCACATATGTATCAAAATTATGACCTCCAAGAATAAACTATATGTTAACTCCAAAATATGTTTAGGCATTCACATTTTGTCCCTTACTTTTATATTACTCAAAAATGTGAATACATACATTCTAAGCATATACATTAATTACAGAGTCTGAAAATAAGTGGTAGCTCAATTCTAGAGCCCATTAAAAGATTCACATTATATCAACATAGTTTCTTTCAGAAAACAAAATATAACAATTATGTTCAGTTTGCCTTTCAACTGGGGATTTGGTGTTAGCATCCACAAATGAGGGAAACCATTCACCATTTGTTTTTCTGGGACTGTGTTATTTCACTTAGCATAATGGCTTCGAGTTCCATACATTTACCTGCAAAGTTCATGATGTCAATTTTCTTTGCCTCTTCATAGAATTCCATTGTGTAGATGTGCCATATTTTTCTTATCCACTCATCAGGTGAGTGGCATTGGGTTGGTTCCAGCTCTTCACTATTGTGAAGAGAGCTGCAATAAACATAGATGTGCATGTATTTCTGTGATAGGATGAGTCTTGTGCATGTATCTCTGGGATAGGATAAGAGTGGTATGACTGGTCAGGCGGTAGGCTCATTTTGAGTCTTTTAAGGGTTCTCCATACTGTTTTCCATGGTGGTTTTATGAGTTTATATTCCCACCAGCAGTGGATGAGTGTTCCCCTTTCCCCACAACCTCTCCAGCATTTGGTGTCTTTTGTTTTCTAGATTTTAGCCAGTCTTATTTGAGAGAGATGATATCTTAATTATTAATGATGTTAAGGATTTCTAAGATGTTTCTCAGCTATCCTTTTTGTTTGTTTGTTTGTTTGTTTGTTTCTCAGCCATCTTTACTTCCTCACTGGTGAAGTCTCTGTTCATCCCTTTACTCCATCTTTTGAGTGGGTCATTTGTTTTCTTCGTTTTTTCATTAGTTTATATACTCTGGACATTAATCCTCTGTCAGATGTTTCACTATTGAAGGTTTCCTCCCAATCTGGTTTTCTCTTCACTTCATTGTTTCTTTTGCTGTAGAGAAGCATTTGAGTTTAATGAGGTCCCACTTGCCAATTGTTGACCTTATTTAGTACAAAGCTGCTGTATGATTTAGAAAGTCTTTTCCTATGCCTATGTCTTGTAGGTTACTGCCAACATTTTCTTCTAACACCTTCAGAGTTTAGGGTATCACCTTGGTCGTTTATCCACTTGGAGTTGATTTTTGTACAGGGTGAGAAGTAGGGGTTTAATTTTTTTCTTCTACAAGTGGTGATCCAGTTTTGCCAGCACCATTTGCTGAAGATGCTACCCTTCTTCCATTGAGCTTTTTGGATCCTTTATCAAATATGAGATGGCTGAAATTGTATGAGCTCAAGTTTGGATCTTCAGTTTTGTTCCATTGGTCAATTGGTCTGTTTTTGTGTCAGTACCAGGCTGTCTTTATGACTATAGCCCTGTAATGTAGCTTAAAGTCTGGTAAAGCAATCTCCCCTGTATTGTACTTTTCACTCAGGGTTGCTTTAACTATTCAGGGTCTTTTGTTTTTGCATATGAATTTAAGGATATTTTTCCCAAGTCTGTGAAGAAACTCATGGGGATTTTGATTGGGATTGCAATGAATCTGTATATCAATTTGGACATTTTTATTTATATTAATTTTTCCAATCCACGAGCATGGGAGGTCTTTTCATCTTTTGATGTCATTTTCAATCTCCTTCAGGGGTTTAAAATTTTTGTTGTAGAGAGATTTTTAGTGTCTTTGGTTAGGTTTCTTCCCAGGTATATATTTTTTTTGAGGCTATTGTGAGTGGGACGGTCTCCTTAAATTCCTTCTCCAATTGTTTATTGTTGATGTTAAGGAAGGCTACTGATTTTTCTAGGTTATTTTTGTATCCCACCACTTTGCTGAAACTTTTAATCATTTCTATGAGTTTTCTGGTGGAATTTTTAGCATCCCTGAGGTAACTATCATACTATCTGCAAAAAGTGACAGTTTGACTACTTTTCCAATTGGTACTCCTTTAATTTCCTTTTCTTGTCTCATTGCCCTAGAAAGCGTTTCAAGCACTATGTTGAAGAGGAGTGGCAATAAGGGGAAGCCTTGCTGTGTTCCTGCCTCTAAGGGGAATGCTTCTAATTTTTCTCCATTTAGGATGATGTTGGCAGTGGGTTTGTTATATATGGCTTTGACTATGTTGAAGAATTTTCCCTTCAGTCCATTTCCCTCTAGAACTTTAAGCATGAAGGGATGCTGAATTTTGTCAAAAGCTTTTTCTGCATCAATCGAGATTATCATGTGGTTTTTGTTGTTTAGTCCATTTATGTGTTTTATAATATTTATTGATTTATGTATGTTGAACCATTCCTGCATCCCTGGTATGAATCAACTTGATCATGATGGATGATCTTTTTGATATTGGTCTGTATGTGATTTGCAAGTATTTTGTTGAGAATTTTTTTATATACACAATGTAATTTTTAATTTTTAAAATTTATTTTTATTGATGTTTTGTGTATTTCAGACATCATTTTTCAATTCAGTTCAGGCATATTCCCCTTTCCCTTCCCCCCACCCCACCCCGCCCCACCCCAGATCATGCATTCTGCCATAACTCTCCTGCATCTTTTTCTCAGTCTTGTTTTTTTTTTTATGCTTAGGAATTCACATTTCCCTCCATTAATTTTATATTACTCTAGACATGGATACATACTCTCCGCCCATATATAGTAATTACAGAGTCTGAAAATAATTGGTGGATGGATTCTAGAATGAGATGGGCCTATAGTTTTCTTTTTTTGTTGTATCTTTGACAGGTTTTGGTATTATAATAATGCTGGCATCATAGAAGGAATTTGGGGGATTTCCCTCTGCTTGTATCCTTGTGAACAGTTTGAGTAGTAATGGTTGTAAGTGATCTTTAAATGTTTTCTAGAATTCTCCCATGAAACCATCTGGGCCTGGGCTATTTTTTAGTTGGCAGGTTTTTTATTTCATCTTCAATTTCCTCAAATATTTTGGGTCTGTTTAAACTGTCAGTCTCTTCTTGGTTAAGCTTTCTGGGTTCCCAGGATTTCAGATATTCATCCATTTCTCTTAGGTTTTCAAATTTAGTATAGTATAGGTTTTTAAAATATTCTAGTATGTTTGGATCTTTTCTTTGTTGTGATGTTTCCCCTTTCATCGAGAATACTATTGATTTGGAGTTGCTTGCTATTTCTCTTGGTTAACTGGGTTAGACATCTGTCTACTTTGTTTATCTTTCAAAGAACCAGCTTTTGCATTCGTTGATTCTTTGTACTGTTTTCTTCATTTATATTTCATTGATTTCTGCTCTGAATTTTGTTATTTCTACCTTTCTGTTGGGTTTAGGGTTCATTTGTTGTTCTCATGTTTTTTTAGCTGCCATTTGTTAGGTTGTTATTTGTTCCCTTTATGTTCTTTTTTTTTTTTTTTTTTTTGATGTGGGCACTTAGGGCTATAAATTTCCCTCCTAGGACTGCTTTTAAAGTGTCCCACAGGTTTTGTTGTGTTGTATTGTCTTTTTCATTCAGTTCCATGAATACTTTTATTTCATTCTTTATTTCTTCCCTGACCTGTTCATTATTCAGGATTGTGTTGTTTAGTTTCCATGTGGTCTTTCTTTTGTGTGTATGTGTATGACTGTACTGTCTGCATGTAGGTTTGTGCACCTGTGTCATGTAATGCTGTGGAGGTCAGAAGAGAGTGCCGGACTCCCCTGGAACTGGAGTTAAGGACGGTTCTCAGTCGCCATGTGGGTGCTGGGGATCAAACCTGGGTCCTCTGTAAGAGCAGTTGGCTCTCTTAACCGCTAGGCCATCTCCCCAGCTCCTCCATGTGGTCTTATAGCTAGTTGGGATTATTCTAGTGTTAATATTGAGCTTTATTGCACTGTGGTCTGATAGAATGCATGGAATAATTTCAATCCTTTTGTATTTGTTGAGATTTCTTTTGTGTCCCAGTATCTGGTCAATTTTGGAGAATGTTCTGTGAGGTGCTGAGTAGGAAGTATATTCTCTGGTGTTTGGGTGGAATATTCTGTACATATCTGTGAGGTTCATTTGGTGTATTTTATTGTCCAGTTCCAATGTCTATTTTTTTTGTCCTGTTGCTCTATCCAAGAGGCTCAGTAGGGTATTGAGGTCCCCCACTATTACTGTTCTGGGAATAAACTGTGTCTTGCGGTCCTGCAGAATAGTGTTTATAAAGTTCGGTGCACCAGAGTTTGGTGCATAAACATTTAAGATTGTGAAGTCTCCATGGTTAATTGTTCCTTTGACAAGGATGTAATGGCCCTTTTTATCTCTTCGGATTATTTTTACTTTGAGGTCTCTTTTGTTATATGTTAGAATAGCAACTCCTGCCTTCTTTTTGGTATCTTTTGCTTGCAATATTTTTTTCCATCTTTTCACTTTAAGTTGGTGCCTATCCTTGAGGGCGAGATGGGTTTCTTGTAGACAGCATATACAAGGCTTCTGATTCCTAATCCATTTTCCCAGTCTATACCTTTTGATTGGGTGTTTAGACCATTTATATTTAAGGTTATTATTGAGAGATGTGTGTTGCTTCCTTCCAACTTATTTTTGTTTGCATTCTTGGTCTAGATTTGTATTTATTCTGTTATGTTTTTGGTAATCTTTCTCTTTATTTGCTTAGGGATAGTTGCCCCTTTCCTTTGTTCTTTGGATTGCTTTGAGTATTTTCTGAAATGTTGGTTTTTTGGACATGTATTGTTTCATCTTGTTTGTGTCATGAAAGATTTTTCTTTGTCCTTCAACTATAATTGACATTTTTGCTGGGTATAGTAGTCTGGGTTGGCATCTAAATTTGTTTGGCACTGGGAATAATTTGGTCCACATTCTTCTGCCTTTCATAGTTTGCTTGAGCATTGTAGTTGCTCCATGTTATCATGTTATAGGTCTGATGTTCTTTTCTCTGCTTCATCCATTCTGCTTCTGAGGCTTTTTCCTATCCTTTCCTGTTGATTGAATGAATGTTCAATTTCTTTTTTCATTTCATCCTGTGATTTCTTTAGTATTTCCACTTCCTTTTGGAGCCAGTCATTCTCCTTTTGTAGCTCCTTGCTTCATGGGTCAGTTTCTTTTTTCATTTCGGCCTGGGATCTTTTCAGTGTTTCTACTTCCTTCCAGAGTTGGTCATTTTCTCACTCTACTTCTTTCTGGGGTTCAACATTTTCTTCCTTTAGTTCTTTCTGAAATTTGTCATTATCTCCTTCTAGGTCCTTCCTGAGTTTTTCCGTCTCTCCCCTTAGTTCTCTGATTTGTTCTTTATATTCTTAGATTCTTGGATTTCTTTGAACATGTCTACAATTATTCTTTTAAGGTCCACGTCTTAGTTTCCTTCCAGGGAGATCTCATTGTAGGAATCTTCCGTAGGACTGGTAAAGTTCAGTGTGGATTTGTTAAGCGCTTTTCCCAAGTTGAGTTTTCATTGTCTCTTTGGCATTTGGATTTTTTTATTTTATTTTATTTTATTTTTTGGTTTGGATTCTGGTGCCTCAATGTTGGCTGCACAGACTAGCATTGCTGACATTGTGCCTGCTAGATCCTCCACACCACAGCACCACCAACTTTAGTGGGGGCAGGGGGTGTGTTTGCTACTTTGGCCTCTGCGCCTGTACCCTGTTCACTTGCTTGCTGCCTGTCTAGGTGCACCCACACTTCTCTGCTGGCTGAAACCTGAGGTGGGAGGTTTCCAGGTGATACCAAACATCCAGGGGCAGGGGGGTATGCAAAGCCTCAAGGGAGGTGCACTTCTCTTGGGTGTGCACTGGTGTTCTGCTGCACCTCTGTATAGGTCCACCCATGCCATGCTGCTCACTGTATATATTTAATTTTTGTAAGAAGATTTTATTTATTTTATTTTATGTGTATGAGCATACTGCCTGCATGTGTACAAGTGCACCTGTGTCATGCAGTTCCTGCAGAGTTCAGAAAAGGGCATTAGACCTCCTGGAATTGGAGTTACAGATGGTTGTTAGCAAACATGTGGGTGCTAGGATTTGAAACCAAGTCCTGATTTCCCTGAGCAGTCATTGATCTCCACCATGGAATTATCTTTTTTGATCCCTATTTTTCCTTTTTTTTAAAGTATCAAATTCCTTATTATACATCATAGGTGCACAACTTGAGACTGGTTAAATACAATTGGTTTTCAAAATCTGTGATATTTCTAAATTACTACATGCAAATTACCATGAAAATATTTGACATTTTAAAATGTTGAAACTCTGAACAGGGTCTTTATTTTTCCTTTTTTATAAAGCTCATTAAACATATGAATTTTGTTTTATCATGATCCATTTTTACTTTTTTTAACATTGGTTTATCGTGTGTGCATGCATGTACGCATGCATGTGGATACTGCTGGACATGTGTGGAGGTCAGAATACAAGTTAATGAAGTCAGTACTGTCCCTCGACCATGTGAGTTTTAGGAATTGAATTAGGATCAATGGGCTGGGCTCAGCATTGTGAATTTCTACCTGATGAGCCATCTTGGTGGCCTCCTGATCTATTTAAGTATGAAATTATATTAAGGCTAACAAGATCTTGTTTTACAAACGTCTGTATCTCCAGATTCTGTAACATAATAAAATATTTGGCCAATACTGTATAAATAAAGAAAGAAATAACTGGAAGGGAAGATTCTATAGCAGTTACTATGTGTGTACCTTAGAGGAACTCTATGCAGTGATTTCATAGAGCACTCCAGTTAGATATCCTTTAAAACACATTCATCACTAAAGTGCCGACATTTCCAAGGAGTTTGAATTGTCTCATTTAGAATATTTTGATTTATTTTACTTTCTTTTTTATTTTTGAGAATCTCATGCATGAATATTGTCTTTGCATTATTTCCATCCCTCCCATGTCCCTCCACTTCTTCTTAATTTCTTGTCTTCTTTAACTGTTATTGTTACATATACATAGATTTATGAATACATAATTACATATGTAAATACACAAATAAATATATACATGCATATGTAACTAATACACTGAGACTGTTTAGTGTTCTTGTTTACCTGTGTTTAGAGCCTTCCACTTGGGATTATATAACCTTTCAGGGAGCTAGACCCTGAAGCAATTGATTCTCTCTCCCTCGACCCCAAATGACAGCCTGTAGTGCTTCATCTTGAGGTGGAACCCCATAAAATTTCCCCTATCCACTTTGGCATGTCGGTTGGTTTTATCATTATGTATATCTTTCTAGAGTACTTGTATTAGTCAATTTTCTGTTGCTGTGATAAAACCACCATGACCAAGGAAACTTATAAAAGGAAGAGTTTATTTAAGCTTATGATTGACAGTTCCAGGGAATTAGAGTCCATTGTGGTGGGAGGCATGGTGGCCGAGGCTGGAGCAGAAAGCCGGGTTCACATCTCCCAGTGAGTACAGGAAGTCAAGAGATAGAGACAGGAGACTGGCAAGGCTTGTTGAACTCACTAATCCTGCCCCCAATGACATACTTCCTCCAGCATGGTCACACCTTCTAAGACCTCCCAGAACAGTGCCACCAACTGGAGACAAAAAATGTCTGAATACTTAAAGCCTATGGGGGACACTCTCATTCAAACCACCACAGTACTATATTGTGGAAACCTCATTTGTTGTAGCTTCTCTATCATGTCTAAAATGCATTACTCAGTAGCAGGTGTCTTGTCTCTGGTTTTTACTTTCATTTCACCCCTCTTCAGCCATGTTCTCTGACTCTTGGGTGTAGAGGTTACATTGTAGATGTGTCACTTAAGGCTAGACACCTCACGGTCATTTATTTTCTCTATCTGACCAGTTTTGGAACTTTGAAATATTCTCCATTTGCTTCAAAAGAAGCATCTTTGATAAGTGGTGAGAAGTATAGTTTTCTGAACATATAAAGATACACACTTAAAATATAGTAAGAAATAGTGCTGGAGAGATGGCTCAGCAGCTAAGAGCACTGACTGCTCTTGGAGAAGATTCAGGTTCAGTTCCCAGCACCACATGGCAACTAACAACAGTTGGTAATTCCAGTTCCAGCATCTCCTATACCCTCCTCTGGCTTCTGCAAACATTGTAAGACATCAGTGGACTTACCCACATTCAGACAATACATTCATACACATAAAAAAGAATAATAAATAAAATGTTTAAAAATAGAATATAGTAAGAAATTACATTGCTCTAGGGAATTGACAGAAGCAGGTTCTTCTCTCAGATCTAAGACTTGTTCAATCATATGTACTCGGCTATATTTACAGTATCACACATGAATTCCCTCCCATTGAGTGGGCCTTAACTTCAATTAGGCAGCTTCTATTTACTCCCAAGATAAAAGTGCTGCAACTTCTCCGGTAGAAATAATTTTCTGGGCCAGTTACTGTCATGGTTCATAGGCTTTACAGCTGGGTAGGATAAATGATTTATTTTCTCCCTTTGTAGTTTCCATCTTCCCCTATTATAAGAGCTATACTATAAGAGCTAGTCTTCAGAGAGGTTAGTTTCAGCTCAAGTACTCTAAATCCTTTGGCTGAAGTGTATAGTTTCATCAGCAATAGGGTCTTACCCACAAGTTCTGGGAGGCAAACAAAGGCTGTGCCAATGGCCTGTATTATTTTGTGAGTCTCTTGGATTATTCTGATCAACAAATAGAAGGGAGGTTTCCCTTGCCTGGCACTGTGATTTTTGTTATATAGCCTTCAGCTATACACATGCACCAGCTTTATATTACATATTTTTTCAATAGGCTTATTAAATGCTATATTTCCCTTTGGTTTTTCATACCACCTAAGCATTATTTATCTTTCTTTCTTCTCTCTGCCCCTAAATTGATTCTTGAAGCCCTGAGCTGTAATTACTAATGTTCTCATTCCTCACTGTTCTACAGAGTTAAAATACGTTCCCTCAGTGAACTTTCCATGGGTGCTTATCCTGTTTCAAGAAATCCTTGAGGGAGGAGGGGTATCCATGAAATAAGAAAGCATTGCATGGAATAGGTTTTCTTAGAAAAAGCATTTAATATATACATATGAAAAATCCTAATAACATTTATAGCCTTGTTTATTTTGCTCTGCAATAGTGGACCTTTTAAAAAATGGAGAGCTATCATGAAAAATGTCAAGATGTTGCATGATTGATCACCTGATGTGTGGGTAAATGACATTCAGTTTGTGCACTGATGCATAGACAGCATTTACAAACTATCATATTGATGTATGTGGTCTATTTTGTCCTCGCTACTGTATCTTATATATCTTGTCTTGCTTTTTTAACATGTGTGGTGATATTTTATTATCTTGTTTATTCTTCTTTTTAATAAAATATTTTTTTCTCTCTGATTTGGATTTTTGTATCATAGCATAAAAATCCATATGAATCAAATTCTATCACTTCTCACAGTAATTAAGTAATCTGTGATACCACTTCTTGCTGTCTACTTTCATTCATTTGCACATTATATCTTATGATCTGTTGTTGGAGCTGCATCAATACATTTTAATTTTTAATAAATTTCCTGTTTGAAAGTTTGGGAAATGCTGACTTAGTCAAATCATTATTTGTATGACTATTTGATTAATGTTTCCATCTCTCTCAAGAAACTGTTTCAAAATGGGCCCTATGCCTATGTTTTGTTCACTTTTGCATCTCCCATAACTAGCTCCTGACACCTGCAAGTACTCTAATAAAACTGTGTATTAATATACATACAGACCATGCCATTAAGCTAGAGAAGACCTCCATTATGCACCAGCCTCATGATGGATTGGAAAACAGGTTCTTTTGCTTTCACTGGCATGTTTCTACTGTTAGGTCTGGCTCGCCCCAATTTCTGCAAGTCATCTATCTGCCTGCTCTTGTATGAGAATGCCTATTCTCGCTAATTGAATACGTTAGCATTTTGTGCATTGCCCTTTATAATAAGCCTTTCTTTGCTGGAAAGAAATTCTTGATTTGCCTGATTGTGCAAAAACTGTCTTCAGTAGCTAGTGGAATTTAAGCTCACTATTAAAGGATACTGCCCTTACATTTTTAAATGTCATATTGTCATTCTAGAATATTCAAATTTGTATTTAAATTAAGCACCTCCTTGGTCACTGTAACACAGAGGTTTGTCTGCAACTATGAATGTAGACAATTAAGTTTGAGCCCACATCCATTGGTACCTTTAGGTTCTGAACTGTTTAAAGTGCCACCTTACTGGTAAGAACTTCTGTCAAATGCATCACTAATGGTGGTGGAGAGAAGTCTCAGTGATTAGGAGCACTGGCTACTCTTGCAGAGGACCAAGGTTTTGTTTCCAGCACCCACATGGCAGCTAACAACCATCCATAATTCCAGTTCTAGGGAATCTGACCATCTCCTCTGATCTCTTGCGGGTACTCCATGACACAGGCGCACCTACATTTATTCAGGCAGTACGCTCATACACATAAAATAAAAATAGTAAGTAAAATATTAAAAATTTAATCATTAGTTTATCCCACACTTTTTAAAATTTTTGAGACAGGGTATTCCTTTAGTCCCAGCTGGCCTGGAGCTCAGTATGGAGACCAAACTGGCCTTGAATTCACAGAGATCCACCTGCCTCTGCCTCTCCAGTGCTGGGATTAAAGACATGTGCCACCATGCCCGGCTATACCACTTTTGAGTTTGAAAATTTGTCCCCATCTTCCAGGAGGGATTTATGGAAATATTTTACAAATAAATTCATAGAAATATTTACAAAAACACAGTGTTCTTAGACTAAAAAAAAACATTCCATTTCTAAAATAAGCATGGGTGATTATAATAATTGAATAATCAGATAAGTAGAAATACTAAAAGTTAAGGACAAAGGTCATTAATGTCATAGCTAAAATATATGCATGGAAATTTAATCGAAGGAATCAAATATAAAATTGGGAAAGTTGTCCAGAATTTCCTACAAAAACTAATAGAGATAAGATTGTAAAGAACATGAATATAGATGATCAATAATGAAGCACTAACATCCACCTGAAAAGCAGCAGGGACAAAGGGAGAATAATAATACTTATTAGCAAGAAAAAGATAGACCAGAATGAGTGAGCAGGGAGGGGAAGGAATTATGAGGTGGAAAGTAGAAAATAGGAGACAGGAATGAAGAGAAGCAGAGGAAGGAAAAGAAGACATTTCTTTAGATTCAATGAAGCTGGGTTCTTATCAGCAACTATGAGTGTTAGAAGATAATATGATTCTAGTAGTTACTTTTCTTATTGCTTTGATTAAGGGCTTGATGTAATGATTTCAAGGTGAAAGGCCATTTTGGCCCTTGGTAAAACCAAAAGGGTCAGTACGTGATCATTTGATCTCATGTGGTTGGGAGAAACATCATGCAGGGGCACATGTTGGACCAGAGCTGTTCACATCAGAACTGACTAGGAAGCAGAGAAAATGCGATCCTGGAGCTTGTGTAACTTCCTGTTTCCCTCTCATTCTGAATGTGCTGGGGCTCATGGGAGGGTGCCCCAGCTATTCAAGGTGGGTCCTCCCTCTCAGTTAATCCTTTCTAGAAACACACGGAAAACTAGCATTACCCTCTCCTAGGTGATGATAAATCCAGTCAAATTAACAACAAAAATTAATCATCAGACTGAGAACTGTCTTAAAAGTCTCAGTTTAAAAAAGAGGATCAGGCCAAGCTACCATGACCAATAAAAGTTTTAATTATGGAGTTGAAGAGATGGCTCAGTGGTTAAGAGCACCGACTGCTCTTGCAGAGGACCCAGGTCTGATTCCCAGCACCCACATGATGTCTAAGAATCGTCTTTAACTCCAGTTCCAGGGGAATTCGACGCTCTCTTCTGACCTCCGCGGCACTACACGACACCGGTGCACCAACCTACATGCAGTACACTCATACACATAAAAAAAGTTCTAGGACTGGAGAGATGGCTCTTGCAGAGGGCCCGGGTTCGATCCCCAGCATCCAAATGGTGGCTGAGAACCGTCTGTAACTCCAGATCCAGGGGAATCCAACACCCTCTTCTGACCTCCGTGGCATTGCACGACATGGGTGCACAAACCTACATGCAGACAGTACATTCGTATGAATAAATAAATAAATAAATAAATAAATAAATAAATAAATAAAAATTTAAAAAGTTCTAATTATATAGGACACTTTTTTTTTCTTGGAAATGTGAGGACACAATTTATTTTTATTTAAAAAAATTTTTTTTATTTTATTAATTCTATTTATTTCTGTATGTGTATGAATGTACTGTTTGCATGCAAGTTTGTGCACCCGTGTCGTGCAATGCCGCGGAGGTCAGAAGAGGGTCTCGGATTCCCCTGGAACTGGAGTTTTCCTGGAATTGGAGTTTCAGACGGTTCTCGGCCGCCATGTGGGTGCTGGGGATCGAACCCGGGTCCTCTGCAAGAGCGGTCGGCGCTTTTAACCACTAGGCCATCTCTCCAGCCCATGAGGACACAATTTAATGTGGTGGGAAATGCCTGCAATCTCAGTATTTAGGTAGCAGAGGCAGAAGGATCAGGATGTCAAGGCCAGTCTCATTGACAAAGAAAATTTGAAGACAATGTGGGCTATAAGTAATTATGTCTCAAAAATAAAATAAAGTAAAGAAAGGAACAAAGAAAGAAAGAATGAGACATGTATAATTTAATTTACAATTTATTTATTTTAATAATTTTTTAATTTATGTGAATTCATGCAGTAGATTTCAAACAAATTTATATCCCCTTCCCTAATTATTTCCTGCCCAATTTTATATAAAATTGTATCTCTCTCTCTCTCTCTCTCTCTCTCTCTCTCTCTCTCTCTCTCTTTCTCTCAGAAGGACAAAGCTTATGGGGAAGTTCTTAATATACTTATATGTGCCTAGCTTTGGGGGTCTAAAAAATGCTAAGCTCCCAAGAAAATGTAAACCTTCATCATTCTTTAGTCCTTCTAATTCTCTCTCTCTCTCTCTCTCTCTCTCTCTCTCTCTCTCTCTCTTCTCTCTCTCTCTCTCTCTCACACACACACACACACACACACACACAGGCCTATACAGTGAAATTTGTATCCTCAAATGCCCTTGGAACCTGGTAGACCTACCAAGAGCTTCACCCTTAAAGCAGACTGACCACCCCCCCAGCACCCATTGGTGTCAATAGTTCCTCAAGTAGTATTGAGGTTCCTTATTTATTTCCCCAAGTCCATACTGGGATTTTTGTCTAGCTTGAGTTTATGTGGGATTTGTCCATACTGTCCCCATTGCTGTGAGTTCATATGAATAACTAATTAGCTGTCTGCGAAACTATTTCCTCACAGTAAGGTACCACCTCTGGCTCTTACAATCTGTCTTTTACAACAATCCCTGAGTCTTGAGAGGCAGTTTTATATAGGTATTCTATTCAGGATAAACATTCTCTAACTTCTTATTCTCTGTGCATTAACGAGTTGTGATTCTCTGTCTTAATCAACATATGCTATATAAAGGTTTCTGCTGAGAGTTGCGAGACACATTAATTTATGGGCAAAACAACAAGTCATTAGGAGCCACTTTATTTTATTTTATTTTTTTTTATTTTGTATATATAACATTTTTTTTTCCTTTTTCTTTTTTTTTTTTTAATTTTTATTGATGGTTGTGCATTTTATACATCATTTTCCAATTCAGATCAGGCATATTTCCCTTTCCCTTCCCCCCCCCCACCCCATCCCAGATCATGTATTCTGCCATAACTGTCCTGCATCTTTCAGGTTTTTTTTTTTTTCATTTTTTTATAGCTATAAGTGATAAAGNGGTACAGACAGACATGAAACCTTCTAGTCAAAAACCTTGCAATTCAAATCTTAAAACTAACTATGGGAAAAGATTTGTTTGTTCCAACAGGACAAAATGTCACCAACTTAACGGCTGAGAAAGAAAAGATACAGCTTTGCATTGAGTAGGATGTACCAAAAAGTGGCAACTGAAAGGTTGACCCGTCTGAACACTGAAAGGAAGAAAAGCCTCAGATTGCCATAAACATCGAACCCTTCTGTGGATCCTACATGTAACAACTATCTATAATGAGTCCTAATGAAACTTATACCTTCTAGGTGCAACAAAGGTTTTGATATGACTTTCTTGCCCCCCCCCCCATAGAACAAGGAGAAATATGACGATGATGATGTCATTCTCCAACTGTAAATTGGAGACAACTATTATAGAGGTAATCTCTTATAAAACCGGTAAAAATGCCTTCTTTAATTGACTAATAGACATAAGAACTGTGAAAAGGATTATACTCTGTTCAGAACCAAATATAATACTAAAGTCCTTGGGCTATGCACTTAGGCAAAGTATATTAATGCAGGAGCTCTGACATCAGCAATGGATTGTTCTACCAGGGGGATGTTGGCCAGGGGATCCAAGGCCCCACAAAAGGTAAGGGCTCCTTGCCCCTAAGTTGGGATACCTGCAGGAGGAGAGGCGATAAGACCCTGCTGCCGAAGACCTGACGTTAACATGGGAGGGATGTATTGAGACCGCACATGCAAGGGTACAGATGGCCTCTGGAATGCCAGAGAGTGTTCCCAAAGGCCACTAAACCAATAAAGCAAATACGGGTCTCCCTGAGTCAAGCAAGACTCCACCATCAGCACCAGCTACACTTCACCTGCCTGGAAATACTGTGCAGCAGAGGCAGCCATGTGCCTGTATATCCCAAATCTAATTGGCTGTTGGCTCTCTCCTTGGAGGAATAACCCATGGCTGATGCCACAAGCCTACATCCTCTACAGGTTAGGAGATGTCATAAGCCACAGTAAGACCCTGTTATATTTATCAGGGGGTAAAAATGTAATTCATGAATTAACATATCATCCAAACATATGTGTCTATGCCAAAGTAACCTACCATAACTATTAGTGCTGCTTAAATAGGAGCCACTTTAATACTGTGTCTACTTAACAGAATAATAGTATTAGGCTCTTCCTTATGACCTGTTGCTAGGCTTAATATTAATGTCAGGTAGGGTTCCATCTTACAAGGTGGACTTTAAATCCAATTAGAATGTTATTGGTTCCTCCCATAATATTCATACCATTATTATACCCATGGGCATATATTTCCAGGCCAGTTGATTTTTTAGCTTGTAGGATTCACAGCTGGGTAAGGTTGAAGATTTATTTCTTTCTAGTAGCATTCATAGCACTTTCCATCATTATGAAATCTAGTCTGTAGAGATGAAGCTTCCAGGTCAGTACCAATTTGATTTCTCCTTGTTTGTTTTACAGTTCATGCATGTAGTGCCTTCAATAACCAGGTCTCACTGTCAAGTTCTGGTGGGCAACAAAGATTGGCAGCAATGGCCAGTATTGCTTGAGGGTTTATGGGACTCCTGGTCAACAGCTACAAAGGAGGGGGCACATTACTGGCATTGGGCTTTTACTTTGCTAGCCTATGGTTTCTAACAGGAGCAAATGCTTCCCTGTTATAAGGTAACTCCTTCTAATCTCTTTTTATAATGTATATGGATATATTTTAAGAAGCTTTAGTAGTAGTAGGTTTCCATATGATTTTTTTCTGTAGGTTTCTATAAGCCTTTAGCAAAGAATTTTTATCTTTCACAAACACGTACTTAGTGCATAAGCATTTCAAATTGAAACAAGGCTGACATCTCTGGCAAAAGTTCACAGAAAAAATATTATATTAATATTAACTGAAACAGTGCCTTTTACTAAAGCAGGCTAGATAGCTTAGACCAACCCACCCATTTGGAAAAAATAGGAAATCTTTAATTTGTTCCATTGATTTACTGATCTGTTTTTGTGCCAATACCAGGCTGTTTTTATGACTATAGCCCTGTAATATAGTTTTAAGCCTGGTATAGTAATCACCCCTTCATTGCTCTTTTTGCTCTGGATTGCTTTGGCTATTCATGTTTCTTTGTTTTTCCATATGAATTTTAGATTTTTTCCCTAGGTTTGTGAAGAAGCTCATGGGAATTTTACTTGGGATTGCATTGAATCTCACATTTGACAAAAGGGCCAAGAAGACTCAGTGGAAGAAAAACAGCATCTTCAGCAAATAATGTTGGCAAAACTGGATCACCACTTGAAGAAGAATAAAATTAAACCCCTACCTCTCATGCTGTACAAAAATCAACTCTAAATGGATCAAAACCTCAATGTGAAACCTGAAACTCTGAAAATAATAGAAGAAAGTGTTGGCAGTAACCTAGATGGCATAGGCATAGGAAAAGGCTTTCTAAATCAGACAGCAGCTGCACAGGAAAAGAAGGTCAACGATTGACAAGTGGGACCTTATTAAACTCAAAAGCTTCTGTATAGCAAAGAAAAATCAAAGAAGTGAAGAGAAAACATACGGGGGTGGGGGGAAGCTTTACCAGTGAAACATCTGACAGAGCATTCCAGAGTATATAAATTACTCAAAAAACAAAGGAGTAAGAAAACAAATGACCCACTCAAAAGATGGATAAAGGAACTGAACAAAGACTTCATAATTGAAGAACTAAAGATGGCTGAGAAACATCTTTAAAAGTGTCCAATGTTGCTAATAATTAAGGAAATGCAAATTAAAACCACTTTAAAATGTCATCTGACTCCAGTAAGACTAGATATGATCAAGAAAACAAAGGATACCAAATGCTGGAGAAGTTGTGGGAAAAGGGGAATACACATCCAATGCTGGTGGGAATGCAAACACTTACAACCCCTATGGAAAGCAGTGTGGAGAACCATTATTTGCTTTGAAAAACTTTGAAAAGACTCAGAAGGGGATACAGGACATGCATGGCAGACTGCATGAACTTGGGAGGGGCAGGGAGAATGGAGGGGGAAATGAGTCTGGATTGAACTGAGAAGTGATGTATGAAATGCACAGAACTTCAATAAAATATAAAAAAAGACTCAGAGGTGCAGGGTGCGAGCCACACATGTCAGCCAGGAGAATCATGGGAGTTGAGGTTTGAATCTCCAGCCTGCCTTGCATAGAGGCTGCTGGTGTCTGCCAGAGCAGCTGAGGTGCAAGGTGCAGGCAGCATGTGTCAGCCAGGAGGATCTTGGGAGTTGAAGTTTGAATCTCCAGCCTGCTTTGCATAGAGGCTGCTGGTGCCCACCAGAGCAGCTGTGGTACAGTGTACCCCCCACCAATTGGAATTCTTGGAATTCTGGAGGGAGTTTCCAGTAAGCCCTACAACCACCCTAGAGGAATTGGCTGACAGCAGGGGGAGTACAATGCACAGAAGGTGATATCTGGATTGTTACCTACCCAGTTCTTGCAGAACAGAAAGAGAAGAGTGAACTATACCTTCTAATATATAACCAAAATTGAAAGCCTGAAACATAGACAAGTCAACACTCCATAAATAAGGAGAATACAATGAAGGCACCTGAAGGAATCAAGGAAAACAATCCTTCAACATAGTGAAGAGGCATTAGAGATTCACATCAGAATGCAGGCAAAAGGAAACCACCTGCCAAGAGCACAAAGAAAGAACAACATGGGAAAAGTGCAGAATAATTACACACCAAACTCTATGGAGCCTGTGGAGGACCCCTAAAATGGGATCTCCCTAGAGGTAGCCCAGGACACAGACTGTAGAATGACAATCACAGATATATTCAAAGAAATCATAGAACTAAGGGGAGAGAATGAAAAACTCAGAAAGGAGACAATGACAAACTTCTGGAAGAACTAAAAGCAGAAAATGAGAAACTCCAGAAAGAGCTAGAGGGAGAAAATGACAAACTCTGGAAGGAAGTGGAAACACTTAAAAGATCCCATGCTGAAATGAAAAAGGAAACCAACCAGGGAAACAAGGAGCTAAAAGAAAAGATTGAGACGCTCCAAAAGGAAGTGGAAATACTAAAGAAAACACAGAATGAAATGAAAAAGGAAATCGAACACTCATCCAATCAAAAGGAATGAATGGGAAAAAGCCTTAGAAGCAGAATGGAGGAAGCAGAAAAAAGAACATCAGACCTAGAAGATAACACAGAACAACGAAAAAGCTCAAGTAAAGACTATGAAAAATTTAAAAATATACAAGAGAGGAACAACCAGGAAATGTGGGACACTATGAAAAGAGATCAAACCTCTGCATCATAGGGATAAAGGAAGAAGAAGAATCCCAAGAGAATGGTATTGATCAGATCTTCAACAAAATAATAGATGAAAATTTTCCCAAACTAAAAAAAGACAAACTCATACAAATACAAGAAGCACATAGAACATCAAATAGACAAGATCAGAAAAGAAACTCTCTTTGCCATATCACAGTTAAAATGCTAGGTGCCCAAAACAAAAACAAAATTCTGAAAGCCACAAGGGAAAAACAACAAGTTACATATAAGGGGAAGCCTGTCAGAATTACAGTCGACTTTTCAATGCAGGCTATGAAAGCAAGAAGAACTTGGACCAAAGCATTCCTAGTGCTAAAGGACTATAAATGCCAACCCAGGTTACTATACTCAGCAAAAATGTAAATTCTAGTTGAAGGAAAGATAAAAATCTTCCATGAAAAAAACAAGATGAAAGAATACATGTCTGGAAAACCAACCCTTCAGAGAATACTTGAAGGAATTAAAAGGACAGAGGAGAGGAGCAATTACCCCCAGGCACCTTGAATGAGAAATTAATAAAAGCAGAACTGCAGAAGTTGAAACCTAGACCAAAATTGCAAATGGATAATAAGGTAAAAGAAACCAACACACATCTCTTAATTATAATCTTAAATATTAATGGACTAAACTCCCCAATCAAAAGGCATAGACTGGGAGAATGGATTAAGAAAGAGAATCCGTCTATATGCTGTCTACAAGAAACCCATCTCACCCTCAAGTATAGGCACCAACTTAAAGTGAAAGGATGGAAAAAATATTCTAGGCAAATGGTACTAAAAAGAAAGCAGGAGTTGCTATTTTAATATCAGACAAAATAGATTTCAAAGTAGAAGCAATCAGAAGATACAAAATGGCCATTGCATCCTTATCAAAGGAAAAATTAAGCACGAAGACTTCACAATCATGAATATATATGCATCAAACTCCAGTGCACTGATATTTATAAACACAACTCTACAGGACCTCAAGGCACAGAATAACCCCAGCACACTCATAGTAGGGGACTTCAATACCTTTTTCACAGATCAACCGGACAAAGAATAAACAGAGAGACATCTGAACTGAACAATACAATACAGCAAATGGACCTCACAGACATCTTTCAAATATTCCACCCAAGCACCAGAGAATATACTTTCTACTCAGCAACCCATGGAACATTCTCCAAAATTGACCACATACTTGGACACAGAAAAAACCCTCAAAAAATACAAAAAAACTTGAAATAATTTCATGCATTCTATCAGACCACAGTGCAATAAAGCTCAATATCAACATGAACATAAGCCCTGCTACCTAGACAAAGACATGGAGACTAAACAACACACTCCTGAATAATGAATGGATCAAGGAGGAAATAAAGAAAGAAATAAAGGCATTCCTGGAACTAAATGACGATGACGGTACAACACAACAAAACCTATGGGACACTTTAAAAGAAGTCCTAAAAGGGAAGTTTATAGCCCTGGATGGCAACATTAAAAAAACAAAAAGAGCACAAATAAATGAGCTAACACTGAAGCTAAAAACACTTGAAAATCAACAACAAATGAACCCTAAATGAAAGAGAAAGGAAGAAATAACAAAAATTAGAGCAGAAATCAATGAAATAGAAACAAAGAAAACAATACAAAAAAAATCAATGAATCCAAAAGTTGGTTCTTTGAAAGAAAAAACAAGATAGACAGACCTCTAGCCCAGTTAACCAAAAGAAAGAGAGAGCAAGTCCAAATCAATAGAATTTGTAATGAAAGGGGAAATATCACAACAATGTAAAGATCCAGGCAATCATATGGGAATACTTCAAAAACCTATACTCTACTAAATTTAAAACCTAAGAGAAATGGATGAATATCTGCAATCCAGGGAATCAGCAAAGCTAAACCACGAAGAGATGGAAAGCTTAAACAGACCCAGAATATATGAAGAAATTGAAAATGTAATGAGACCTCCCAACTAAAAAAAGCCCAGGCCAAGATGGTTTCACACCAGAATTGTAGAAAACATTTAAAGAGCACTTACAACCATTATTATTCAAACTGTTCAGAAGGATACAAGCAGAGGGAAATCTCTACTGTGTTGTGTTGTCATTTTCATTTAGTTCCAGGAATGCTTTTATTTCTTATTTCATTCTTTATTTCTTCCCTTTCCCACTCATTATTCAGGATTGTGTTATTTAGTCTTCATGTGTTCTTATAGTTAGCAGGGCTTACCCTGGTGTTAATATTGCACTGTGGTCTGATAGAATGCATGGAATAATTTCAGTCCTTTTGTATTTGTTGAGATTTCTTTTGTTTCCCAGTATGTGCTCGAATTGGACAATGTTCTGTGGGGTATATTTTCTGGTGTTTGGGTGGAATATTCTTAGATATCTGTGAGGTCCATTTGGTATATTGTATTGTTCAGTTGTGATGTCTCTCTTTATTTTTTTTTGTCCAGTTGACCTATCTGAGGGACTCAGTGGGTTATTGAAGTCCCCCACTATTAGTGTGCTGGGATTAATCTGTGTCTTGAGGTCCTGAATCATTGTGTTTATAAATTTCAGTGCACCAGAGTTTGGTGAATAAACATTTAAGATTTTGAAATCTTCTTGGTTATTTGTTCCATTTATAAGGATATAATGCCCGTCTTTGTATTTTCTGATTAATTTTACTCTAAGGTCTATTTTATCTGATATTAGAATAGCCACACCTGCTTGCTTTTTGGTACCATTTGCTTGGAATATTTTCTTTCCATCCTTTCACTCTAAGGTAGTGTCTCTCCTTGAGGGTGAGATGGGTTCCTTAAATTCATATGGAAAAACAAAAGACCCTGAATAGTTAAAGCAACCCTGAGTGAGAAGTGCAATACAGAGGGGATTACTTTATCAGATTTAAAGCTATATTACAGGGCTATAGTCATAAAGACAGCCTGGTACTGGCAAAAACAAACAAACAAACAAAAACACACATACACAAAAAAACAGACCCATTGACCAATGGAACAAAATTGAAGATCCAAACTTGAGCTCATATAACTTTAGCCACCTCATATTTGACAAAGGGGCCAAAAAAGCTTAATGGAGGAAAGATAGCATCTTCAGCAAATGGTGTTGGCAAAACTGGGTCACCATTTGTAGAACAGACTTAAACCCCTACCTCTCACCCTGTTCAAAAATAAACTCCAAGTGGATCAAAGATCTCAACCTGAAACCCTAAAGGTGATAGAGGAAAAAGTTGGCAGCAAACTACAAGACATTCTAAATGGAAATGTTTTTCTAAAGACTTTCTAAATCAAACAGCAGCTTCACAGGAAATAAGGACAATAGCTGACAAGTGGGACCTCCTCAAACTCAAAAGCTTTTGTACAGCCAAAGAGACAATCAAGGAAGTGAAGAGAAAACCCACAGAGTGGGAGGAAACCTTCACCACTGATACATCTGACAGAGCATTAACATCCAGAATATATAAATTACTTAAAAAACAAAGAAGTAAGAAAACAAATGACCTACTCAAAAGATGGAGGAAAGAGATGAACAAAGACTTCACCAGTAAGGAAGTAAAGATGACTGAGAAACATCATAAAAAGTGTTCAACATCATTAATAATTAAGGAAATGCAAATTAAAACCACACTAAGGTATCATCTCACTCCCATAAGACTAGCCAAGATCAAGAAAACAAAAGACACCAAATGCTGGAGAGGTTGTTGGGAAAGGGGAACACTCATCTACTGCTGGTGGGAATGTAAACTGGTACAACCACTGTGGAAAGCAGTGTGGAGAACCCTTAAAAGACTCAAAATGAGCCTACCACTTGACTCAGCCATACCACTCCTGGGTATATTCCCACAAGACACATCCTACCACAAAGATACATGCACAGCTATGTTTATTGCAGCTCTCTTCACAATAGCAAAGAGCTGGAACCAAACCAAATGCCCCTCAACTGATGACTGGATAACAAAAATGTGGTACATCTACACAATAGAGTTCTATGCAATGGTAAAGAAAGATGATATTATGAACTTTGCAGGTAAATGGATGGAACTTGAAGCCATTATGTGAAGTGAAGTAACACAGTCCCAGAAAAAAAAAAAAAAGGTGAATGATTTCCCTCATTTGTGGATGCTAACACCAAATCCCCAGTTGGCAGGCAAACTGAGCAACTTTATTATTATATTTCATTGTGTCTGAAAGCAATTGTGCTATTCCAATATATATCTCTTAATGGACTCTAAAATTTCCCTACTACTTGTGTTCACACATTTTAATTACCATGTATGGGTGGAAGATACGTATTCATATTCTAAAAAAAAGAATGTAAAGTTATATTTCTTTTTACCTGCATGCAACTTTACTGTTAAAATGTGAATCTCTAAATGTGTTTTGGAATTAACCTACAGTTGATTTTCAGATTTTGTAATTTTGAGTTGTGGGTGGAGCGTATATATGAATATTTTGGAATAATATAAAATTAAAGGGAACAAAAGAGAGAGAGAGAAAAACCTATTCAAAAACTGACCAAAACAGTAAACTTGTGCATTGGAAAGGTTATAAAAGACTGAGAAAAAGATGCAAGACAGGACTTAACATGTATGACAGAATCCATGAGCTCTGGTGGGGGTGGGCGGCATGAGGGGTAGGCATGGATGGGAAAATGAGTCTAAATTTGATTAAGAAATATTCTATGAAATGTGCTCAATAAAAATTTAAAAAAAGAGATAAAAATTCAACCATAGGAACATCTATGGAATCAAGAGCTGTAAATAGGAAGAACTGTAAAGGATAAAAATGACTTTGAAATCACTATTGATATTTGCAGTCCATGAGCACATGAGTTCTACAAAGCCTTTATGCATTTGTCTGTGACATAGAATGGTGATGTTAGCGTAAGAGGCAAATTATGATCAAGTCAGCCATTGCATGGATTAGAGTTTGGATTTTAAGCATAATTACTTTATTGGATTAAGATAATTTGGGTTTACTACTTTCATAGTTACCTGTCAGAAGGAAATATTCTGAAAGAAGTTAATTATTCTGGATGCACATATATCTCTGAATATGCAATTAAATACAACTAGGGATGTAAGGACATCATTAGAACCAAGGTCAACTATGCACACTAGAAAGGAGCACACTAAGGCTGAAGTTAATAGAATTATCTAGACAGAACTTGAGAATAAGATCTAATATGTTGAAAGAAATGAAATGTAATGGTGAAATTTCAGTCAAACACTGAAATATATGCAAATGAAAATCAAAGCTCTAGAATTGAATAAGTGATAACTGAAATCAAACTCAGTAGAAAGACATTTTATTATTATTTTGATTCATTTTTTGTGTATGTATGTATGGTATATCTATGTGTGTACACATATGTGTGCAGGTCCATGTGCTTGTGTGGGTGCATGTGGAGTCTAGAAATTGTTATCAGTGTTTATTTTATTGCTGTAAATCTTATTTATTTAAAATATTTTTATTTATTCCCTGAGTTTTTAAGCAATGTATTTTGATGATTTTCAGAATCCCTCCCCATGCACGCTTACGCCTTCTTACCCCCATGAATTCATATCCTCCATTATTTTTTTCTTAATTTTTATTGAACTTTTGCACATTTCATGTAACATTTCTTAATCAACTTTAGACCCATTCGCCCTTCCATGCCCCCCACCACTCCAGAGCTCATGCATTCTGCCATACATGTCTTGCATCTTTTTCTCAGTGTTTAAAAAAAATTGATGCAGAAGTTTACTGTTTCAGTTAGTTCTTTGAACGTCTTTTTTGTTGTTATTCACTTTGATTTTATATTACTCCAAAACATGCATGTATACCCTCCGCACATACACTCAAATTATGACATATTCAGAGCTCTTCCCTTATGCACACCTCCACCTTCCTACCCCCATGAATTCATGCCCTTCATTATCATCTTTCTATTTTAAAGGCTTATTGAACGTAATTTGTGTTCCCCAGATGCTATTGGGAGTGGAACTGTCCCCTGAAGCCTGGTGAACATATCTACCTTAAAACAAAATTGGCTTCCCCTCTCCCAGGAGCTATCAATTGTCAGTGGATCCTCAGCTGGGACTGGGACTTCTTGCCCACCTACCCATCCATGCTGGATTTTTATTTGTCTTGGGCTCGTATAGGTCTGGTCCATGCTCTTGTGATAAAGAGTTGTGTGCTCTAAAAGCCTTTAGATATGTATGTGTATGGTGTGTGTGTGTGTGTGTGTGTGTACGTGCATGTGTGTGTGTGTGTGTGTGTGTGTGTGTGTTTTGTGGATGTATGTCTAACTCAGAGGAAAATCTCGGTATTTGTCCTCACTTTCCATCTTATCTGAGGGAAAATTGCTCTTTGTTTCTACCTTATGTGCCAGAGAAGGAATTCTGTCTTTGACTCCTGTGGTTTCTCCTTTCTTTATCTCTCATCTTCCATAGGAGGACTAGAATTACAGAAGTATGCTGTTTTTCTTGGCATCACCTGGCTTCTGGGGCATGAACTCAGATATTCATAGTGGTGTGTCAAGTGATTATGCACTGAGCCATCTTCCCAGCCATTAGTCTTCAAAACAGGATCTCTTCCATCAGCTTCCTAACTCCACTAGAATGGCTAGTCAGCATGCCCCTGAGATCCCACTGTCTCTACTTTCCAGGAGCACAGGGATTATAGGCATGCACCCAGTGCTGGACTTTTATGTGGGTGCTGAGGATTCAAACTCAGACCCTCTTGGTTATACTGTAAGCACTTACCTGTTGAGCCATCTTCCTAGCTAAGGAAAAAAAATTCTGTTTTGTGCATTTTATATAAAACATCTTAATCAAATTTAGATCCCCTTTTCTTGCCCTTCCCTATAGCTCCCCACCAGATTTCAGATATTCTGTCATATATGATAAGTCCTATCCAGTTAAGGACTTGTATCCAGATGTCCCTTGGTGCAAGATCATTCATTGGAGTCTAGTAAACCTATCCAGAGTCACTCCTTTATGATCTACTCTCCCTCATCCCATAGTAATCATTTGCCAATATGTTTTTTGGCTAGGGTCAGAGCCTGCTTTCTGCTTCCCAATTCTGTGCTGGGCTTTTGTCTGATTGAGTCATCAGTCAACTGCATTGTTTATAGATCATATGAACAAGTTCCCAGAGGCCTGAAAACTTGTTTCCTCATGTTCATGTACCAACCTTGTCTCTTAGAATCTTTCCTGCCTCCTGCAATGGTCCAAGCAATGAATGGATGGGAGTTAGTATAGGAGTCGTATCCAAGGACATGGACTCTATAGTCTCTTAGTCTCTAAAAAAAAATCTTAGCCAGTCGTGGCCTTCTGTGTGCATCCCACTCTGTTGTATGAGAATGCATCTCTGGTGAGAGTTGAGAGATGTATTGGTATTCTCTGTACCCCCTGTTCTGCTGTGTTCCTTAGTTGTTGAGGCTCCACTATAGCTGTGTCACTTAGGGTTGGGCATCTCTCAGACATATATTTTCTGTGTGTGACTAGTTGTAGAACTCTGTAATATCCTTTATCTGTTGCAAAAAAGTAATGAGTGGTATCTGGTATACTTATATAAAAGAGATTGGTGCCAAGGTCTGCAAATGAGGGAGAACATAGGTCGCTTACTTTTCTGAGTCTGTTACTGCATTAAGTATAACAGTTTCTAGTTCTACTTGCTAGCAAATTTCATAATTTCATCTTTTCTCGCTCTTGAGTAGAACTCCATTGTGTAAGTGTACCACATTTTCATTATTCATTTGTCAGTTGAGGCATATTAAGTTGTTTCCTTTGTTTAGCTATTGTGAAAAGAGCAGCACAAACCATAGATGTACCAGTTTATTTATAGTAAGATGAGTCCTTTGGGTATATGACAAGGAGTTCTATATTTGAATCATGTTTTAAGAATTCTCCACACTGCTTTCCATAGTCATCTCATGACTGCACTTTCACCAGCAGTGAATGAGCATTCCCTTTTCTCTACATCCACGCTGTTCTAGTTTGTCTTCCATTGCTGTGACAAAACACTCTGACTGACACCAACTTGGGGAAGAAAGGGTTTATTCAGCTTACATCTCCTGGGTCACAGTTCATCACTCAGGGAGCCCAAGGCAGGAACTCAGAGCAGGAACCTGGAAGCAGGAGCTGAAGCACAGGCCATGAAGGAATGCTGTTTACTGGCTTGCTCCCCTGGCCCATGTCCAGCCTTCCCTCTTATATAGTACACACCAACCTGCCCAGGGCAGCACCACCCATACTGGGTTGGGCCCTCCCACATTGCTCGACAATCAAGACAATACTCCACAGATGTGGCCACAGGCCAGTCCGATGGAGCCAATTCCCCAATTGAGGCTCCCTCAACCCAGGTGTGTCAAGTTGACACTAAAGCTATCCAGCACACACGCCAACATTTGATGTCTTTTGTTCTCTTGATCTAAGCCAGTCTGATGGGGGCAAGGTGGAATATTAAAGTAATTTTGATTTGCACTTCTCTAATTAATCAGGGTGTTGAGAACTTTTTAAGGTGTTGTATTATAATTTTAATTTAGTTACAAGAATACTTTTATTTCCTCCTTAATTTCTTCTTGTCCCATTCATTAATGTCTATGAGTTCATGTAGTTGCTAGAGCTTCTTTTGCTGTTGATTATAAGCTTTATTGGATTGTATTCTGATAGAATGCATAG
Source organism: Rhizomys pruinosus (assembly GCA_009823505.1). NCBI lineage: Eukaryota > Metazoa > Chordata > Mammalia > Rodentia > Spalacidae > Rhizomys > Rhizomys pruinosus. Next base: position 2,188,323 of record VZQC01005228.1, read on the forward strand.
AATTATCTCATTTTTTAATCCATTGTTTTGTGCTCCATTTTGTGAGTTGCAGGTGCTTATGTATTTTCTGTGAATGTTTGTTAATTCCATTTGATGCCCAACTTCACTTAATTCAGATGTCCCTCTGTTTATTTGTCCAGTTGACCTGTTTATTGGAGATAATGGGGTATTAAATTTACCTACTGTTGTTGAGTAGGAGTTAATCAGTGTTTTGTGGTCCTGTAGTACTGTTTTTATGAAACTGGGTGCACCAAAATTTGGTGTATATATGTTTGTGGTTTTAATATTTTCTTGATCAATTGTTCCATTTATTAGAATGAAGTGACCTTCTTCATCCCTTCTGATTAGCTTTAATTTGAAGTCTATTGTGTCAGATATTATAATTACAATATCTGCTTGTTTCTTAGTGCTATTTGTTGGAGATATTTTTCTCCATTACTTCACCCTAAGGTAGTGCTTCTCTTTTAAGGTGATAGGAGTTTCTTGAAGACAACAAAAAGATGGGCTTTGTTTCTTTTTTTTAAAAAAATATTTTTATTGAAGTTTTGTACATTTCATACAACATTCCTTAATCCAATTTAGACTCATTCCCCCTTCCATGTCCCACACCCCATCCAAGTTCATGCTTTCTGCCATACATGTCTTGCATCTTTTTCTCAGTTTTTAAAAAGTTTTTCTATGCAAGGGTTAACTATTTGGGCAGAAGTTTCCTGTTTCAGTCAGTTCTTTGGCCCAGTATTTTTGTTATTATTGTTCCCTCCAATTTGTATTGCTCTAAAATATGCAAATATATCATATATATCAAAATTGTGACATCTGAAGTAAACAAGTTAATTCCAAAACATGTTTAGGATTTCACATTTTCCATTTAATTTTATATTACTCTAAAATATGCATACATACCCTCCACCCATATACCAAAATTACAAAGTCTAAAAATAAGTGGTAGGTTAATTCTAGAGCCCTTTAAGGGACTCACATTTTACCAGTACAATTGCTTTCAGATAAGAAGAAATATAATATTAACGTTGCTCAGTTTGCCTTAGGTATTTGGTGTTAGCATCCACAAATGAGGGAATACCATTCATTATTTTTTTTTTCTGGGACTATGTTACTTCACTTAGTGGCTTCTAGTTCCATCCATTTACAGGCAAAGGTCATGATGTTGTCTTTCTTTACTGCTGCATTGAATCTGTATATTAGTTTGGGTAGGATGGATATTTTTACCATATTAATTTTTCCAATCCATTAGTATGGGAGATCTTTCCATCTTCTGGTATCTTCTCCTTCTTCAGGAGTTTTCATTATAGAGATCTTTGGTGTCTTTGGCTAGGTTTGTTCTAAGTTTTTTTTTTTTTTTTAGGCTATTGTGAATTGTTAGGTGTCCTTGTATTCCTTCTCCATTTGTTTATTGGTGCTATAAAGACAGGCTTCTGATTCTTCTATATTCTTTTTTTTATTTTTAAGGGCTTCACAGGAGCACAGTTGTTTTCAGATCACATTAACGTTGCTTAGTTTGCCATACAATTAGGTAATTGGCGCTAGCATCCACAGATGAAGGATACCATTCGTGGTTTGTTTTTCTGGGACTGTGTTACTTCACTTAGTATGATATCTTCTAGATCCATCCATTTACCTGCAAATCTCATGAGGTCATCTTTCTTTACTGCTGCATAGAACTCCATTGTGTAGATGTACCACATTTTCTCTAACCACCCATCAGTTGAGGGGCACTTGGGTTGGTTTCAGCTCTTTGCTATTGTGGAGAGAACTGCAATAAACATGGCTGCGCATGTATCTTTGAGGTAAGATGAGTCTTGTGGGTATATACCCAGAAGTGGTATGGCTGGGTCAGGTGGCAAGTTCATTCTGAGTCTTCCAAGGATTCTCCACACTGCTTTCCATAGTGGTTGTATGAGTTTACATTCCTACCAGCTGTGAATGAGTGTTCCCCTTTCCCCACAACCTCTTCAGCACTTGGTATCATTTGTTTTCTTGTTCCGAGCCAGTCTTATTGGAGTGAGATGATATCTTAAAGTGGTTTTAATTTGCATTTCCTTAATTATTAATGATGTTGAACACTTCTTAAGATGTTTCTCAGCCATCTCTAATTCCTCATTTGTGAAGTCTCTGTCCAGCTCTTTGCTACATCTTTTGTGATTCATTTGTTTTCTTTCTTCTTTGTTTTTATATTTATTTATTTATTTATTTAGCATATGAATGTACTGTCTGCATGTAGGTTTGTGCACCCATGTCCAACAATGCCGCGGAGGTCAGAAGAGGGTGTTGGATTCCCCTGGAATTGGAGTTAAAGACAGTTCTCAGCCACCATGTGGGTGCTGGGGATCAAACCTAGGTCCTCTGCAAGAGTAGTCGGTGCTCTTAACTGCTAGGCTATCTTTCCAGCCCCTTTCTTCTTTGTTTTTTGACTAGTTTATATATTCTGGAAATCAGTGCTTTGTCAGATTTATCTGCGGTGAAGGTTTCTTCTAACTCCGTGGGTTTTCTCATCACTTCCTTGATTGTTTCTTTTGATGTACAGAAGCTTTTGAGTTTAATGAGGTCCCATTTGTCAGTTGTTGACCTTAATTCTTGTGCAGCTGCTGTCTGGTTTAGGAAGTCTTTTCCTATGCCTATGTCTTGTAGGCTGCTGCCAACTTTTTCTTCTATCACCTTCAGAGTTTTGGGTTTCACATTGAGGTCTTTGATCCATCTGGAGTTGATTTTTGTACAGGGTGAGAGGTAGGGGTTTAATTTCATTCTTCTACAAGTGGTGATCCAGTTTTGCCAACACCATTTGCTGAAGATGCTCTCTTTCCTCCCTTGTGTCTTCTTGGGTTCCTTGTCAAATATGAGGTGGCTGAAATTGTATGTGCTCAAGTTTGGATCTTTGGTTCTGTTCCATTGGTCAACAGGTCTGTCTTTGTGCCAGTACCAAGCTGTTTTTATGACTATAGTCCTGTAGTATGGTTTGAAATGTGGTAAAGAGATCCCCCCATATTGCTCTTTTCACTCAGGGTTGCTTTGGCTATTCGGGGTCTTTTGTTTTTCCAAATGAAATTAAGGACTTTTTTCCCAAGCCTGTGAAGAAACTCTTGGGGATTTTAATTGGGATTGCATTAAATCTGTCCAAGAGTTTGGGTAGAATGGAGATTTTTATAATTTTCCCAATCCATGAGCATGGGAGGTTTTTCCATCTTCTGATGTCTTCTTCAATTTCCTTCTACAGGGGTTAAATTTTTTTTTGTGTGTAGAGATCTTTGGTGTCTTTGGTTAGGCTTGTTCCTAGGTATTTTATTGTTTTTGAGGCTATTGTGAGGGGGAAGGTTTCCTTGTATTCCTTCTTCAGTTGCTTATTGTTTCTGTAAAGAAAGGCTTCTGATTTTTCTATGTTCTGATTGTTCTTTGTTGGCTGATTGGTTGGTTGGTTGTTCTTAATCCATTCCATTAGCATGTGTCTTTTCATTTGGGAGTTTAGGCTATTGATATTAAGTAATTTTTGAGAGATGTGTATTAGTTATTGTCAGTTTGTGTTCTTCATCTTATTTTGTCTTTCTGTAATTATATCATCCTTTTATTTCTTTCTGTAACCTCTAGGTATGTACCGTCATTCCTATGTTTAGTACTTTGTATTGCTTTGAGTATTCTCTGTAGAGCTGGTTTGGTGGACAGAATTCTTTCAGCATACTCATGTCATGGAAACATTTTCCATTCCCCCTCAATTATGATAGCTTTTATGGCTTAAGGATTCTGGGTGGGCATCCATGGTCATCTAGAACTGGGATTATGGTCGAGGCTATTTGGGATTTAAATAGGACAGTAAGTCTAAGTATTTCCTGAGTAATATTTAATAAAGTAACATCCAATGAACTCACTGAAATTTATAATAAACATATTTACAAATATAACCAAGAGGAATTTGAAGACTTTTAAATATCCTAAGGTCCATTTCAATATATGGTAATGTGTAAAATTACTGAGTCATATTAGGATTTGATATATCATGCACACATATTGTGGACTCTAATACAATCACTGAAAGAAAATTAAATAATGCAGAATCATTCAAAATGGAAGAAAATTACACTAACCATAATCTATAAAAGAAATAATATAAATAACTTACTCATGTAAGTAATTTATTGCAAGAAGCAATAATCTCTTAAAATAAAGAAAGTACAGTGCAATGGGAAAAATTAAAATCAGAGTACAGTGGCATATTTAATATTAAATATATGAGGAACAACATACATGGTTGAAACTCTGGCCTCCACACACACATGAACACACCCACATACCCACACACACACACACATGAACATGCACACTCACACAGAGAAAATGATCTTGATAATATAAGTATTTTGGATGTTCTTTTCTTTCATGAAGGAAGTAATTACAAGATTAAAACTGGTTAATTAACAGAATATAATGTGATTTTTAAATTTTATATTTTTTAAATATAAAGATATAAGCAATAATAAGCATCTTGTGCTTGTAATTAAAATTTAGTAAAACCCCAGTGACCATAAACTGAGAAAAAAATCTTTGAGGAGAGATTAAAGCATAATTTTCATACTCGTGTCTGATTTTTGTCACTGAATGTGTAGTGATTTCCACTTTTCTGTTGCTTTAATATTAGCCTATGATAATAAATTAGTTGGCAAAATTTAGATTTTTCTTTTCTCGTTCAACCTAAAATATTATATACAGACCTCAAATTGCCAAATACTTTTAACGAAACTCTTATTTTTACTTATTTTTTATTATAGCGTAATATCAGCCTTTAAAATGAAATCTTTTGGTATCCTACATGTTAAAAACCATGATTACACCATGCCCAAATTATTTTACTAAAAAGAATGGGCATTTTAAAAAGTATCCAAAGGGAGGTGGAGAGATCCCTTGGCAGTCAAGAGCCATTTTCTAGGAGGTTTAAGAAAAACTTTTAAATATATAAACAAAAATTATCTACTCTGCTTCATGATTTGTATTTTGAGAGAATATGTGTGAGAGCTTATATGTGATTGGGAAATGCAAGACTAAAACAATTATATGTAATATATAAATTAATTACTAAACCCATGAAGAAGTCCACAAATTGTTATTGAGTCAGTAACTCAAAAGGAATTGAGATTATTCCCTAGTTGAGTTTTTATGGAGAAAACTGTTAGATGTAGGAAAGCTAAAGCTGAAGGAGTTGGGGGTCTCCAAATTAGATTCTACTTTACCAAGGAGGAGACCTTATGTCCTTGTTCTGGTTTACAGAAAGACACAGAACTAGGAGAGCAGAGATGTACCACTGTGGTCCTCAGGCCCTGATTCCCACAATTTTAGCTTTCATGGGCATATGCTACATTTCCAGTAATGAGTGTCGTGTTACCTGAGTGCAGGGTTATATCAATTGCTTATTGACAAAATATTTTAAGCTCTCACAATTTAATATTTCTTGTGTAAAATGTGTGTCTTTGTGAAGGGGCTTGTTCAAAATATAGTGGTTGGAGCCAGATAAAAACCTGCACTAAGTAGCTGGCTAAGCACCTGTGTCCAAACTTCCAGCTTCTGCCACCAATGTACAAGGTATCTGTGGGGTGACACAAGTCTCCTAATATAGTTCCTGGCATACTGTAAGTCACTGATAAATAAAAAACACCTGCCATATTTGTCAAAAAATAATGAAAAGAATAAAACTTCAACTAAAAGCTGGGGATCATTATATTGGAGTAAAAACCCCAGTAGTATTTACTAATGTTAATTGTAATACTGGATTAAAACTAAAATGTAAAAGTGCAAAAGAATATATATACATATATATCCATCACACTAAAACTAATAAAATGTAAGTTATAAATACACACCCATATATGTATTATATATATATATATATATATATATATATTCCATTGCGCAAAAACTAACCAAATGCAAGTTAGCATAAAATTTGTTTAAAAAGAAAGGATATTTATTTTTATTTTTAAATTACATTTCATTTATTTATATATTAGGGTTGGTGTGCCATGCCACATGTGTGGCGTTCAGACACCTTAGGAAAGTTGATTCTCTCCTTCCACAGTGTGAGTCCTGGGGTTGTAACTCTGGTCCTCAGGCCTAGTGGCTGGTGCATTTATCTACGAAGCCATCTCAGTGGCTCGAATAAGGTAAAATATTTCTACAGATAAATGGAGATACTTTATACCAATAAAGAAGAGAATGTTTTCTTTTTTTCTTCATTCTTTCTGTTTTTACATTTAGAAAACAAAGAGTCAGAGTCTGTGAAGACTCATGCTCTTATTGACAGGCCATGTTTATGCTCGGAACTCAGATCACAGCAGGTCACATAAGAGGGTTTGTGAATTTTCTTGCCAATTATGCTTCCTACAGGTCTATTTATGGCTGCTATTCTTTGATAGATGTGTTCTGTGCTGGGTGTGGACCTAAATTCCCCTGGTTACTCAGAGCGCACTTGTTCCTTGCTGAACCCGCAGAGTGTCAACAGCACGCTTGTCATGCTTTGTTCCATTTCTTCATGTTCTAGAAGCCCACTCTGGCAAGAGCTTGGAGCGCACTTTACATCCCTACCATTTTCCATTTTGTTGCTATTTTGTGGCCAAAGGAAAAAAATACATTTTAAGGCTTTCATTTTTAATTTATATTAATAGAATTGTATATTCATAATAATAATAATAATAATAATAATAATAATTAGTATATAGAATCATGGGCATAGACCTCAGTTTCCCCTAATGGGAGCATCTTGCAAAACCATTGAATAGAATCATTACCACAACACTGATACGTTAATCTATTTCCAATTTCTTGTTTTTCTTGAACTCATTTGGATGCATTTAGTGCTTTACTGTATATATCCAGTAAAGCACTAAATGCATGTATATGTATCTAGTTCTGTAGTCAACCATAAACTGGCTGCTTTCAATAATTAACATGTACTTCTTATGGTTTGGAAGTCCATAATCAAGTGGCAGTAGACTTAGAATCCGGTCATGGGGCTGGAGAGATAGCCTAGCAGTTAAGAGCACTGACTGCTCTTGCAGAGGACCCAGGTTGGATCCCCAGCACCCACATGGTGAGAACTGTCTTTAACTCCAGTTCCAGGGGAATCCAACACCCTCTTCTGACCTCCGCGGCATTGCACGACACGGGTGCGCAGACCCACATGCAGACAATACATTCATACACATGTGAAAATAAATAAAAAATATTTAAAAAAAGAATCTGGTCATGATGATCCTTTTTGGAATTTGTAGACGGCCACCTTCTGATACATCCTATATGTAAGGGAGAGGTAGAGGAAGGAAGAGAGAGAAGAGGAGGAGAAGTGCACACTTATCTCTTACTTCTTGCAAGGCATCACTCCCATCACCGACAGCCCTTATGACCTTATCTAAACCAATCACTTCCCCAGAGTTTTACCTCCACATACTACATCCAGTACATAATCTCTGGAGGGGCACAAAGTTGCTAAGAACAGTCAAAATACAAAATGATCCTGCCAATTGTCCTTTTATAGTCACTCCCTCTCCCCATATCCCTAACTGCAGCAATCACTGACCTGTTTTCCTTATCTGAAGCTTTATTACAGAAATAGCATATAAATGGAATCATACACTAGATGATCTCTGGGGATTTGATTTTTTTCCTCTGGACATAATTTATTAGATAGCTCTCTAAGTTGTTTTGTGTATCAGTGGTTAGTTACTTGTCAGTTCATGGAACAAAATTTGATGAGGTCATATGCCACCATGCCCTACTAAGGAACATCTGAATTTCTTCCAGTTTTTGACTATTATGAGTATTATAGTTATAAATACTCATGTAAGGTACTTTGGGCATAAAATATTTTAATTTCTCTGGAACAAATACTCAAATGCAACCACAAGTTATTGTATTAGTGACTTCTTATTGCTGTGACAAAATATCTGACAAGATGAGCACAGAGAGAAAGGATTTCTTTCAGCTCATGTTTTAGGAAGAGATGCAGTGTTTGATGGAAGGGAAGCATGGTGGGTCCATCTGGCAAGCAGCCAGGAAGCAGAGGGAGATGAAAGCTGGTCCTCAGGTGGCCTACTCCTTTCCCCTTTTTATTCAGTCCAAGACCTCCACACATGGAGCAGTCCCACCCACATTCATGGGGTGACTTACTTTTTAGTTAATCCTCTCCCACAGGCCAAAGTGTACTTCACTAATGCTTTAAGTTGTTTAAAGCCAACCAAATTGACAATTGAAATTAACCATCATGGTCATATAGTAATTATATGTTTGATGTCCTAAAAAGCTGCCATGTCTCTTTCTAGAGTGGCTGGACCATTGTATGTTCTTATGAGCATTCAAGAATGATCCTCTTTCTCGAAGCCTTTGTCATCAGTTAGTCTTGTCATCATCTTCTTTCACCCATTCTAATAGGAGTATAGTGATATCTCATCATGGTTTTAACATATCTTCTCCTGATAGTGAAACCCAGATCATCTCATGGGCAGGTGGTCTTGTTTGTATGCTCTTCTCTGCTGTGTGTCATTCTGTCTTTTACACACAGATACATTTATGTCTGTAAAACATTTTAAATTAAAGTTGATGAGAGAAATACTTCTGTTAATTTTCAGGTAAGGTGCTGCTCTGTATAAATTGTTTTAAAATATATAGCAGCACATAGCTGTGATATTTTTTAAAATTTTTATCAAACTTTTGTGCATTTCATACAACATTTCTTAATCAAATTTAGACCCATTTCCTTCCAGGCCCCCACCCCACCACAGCTCATGCATTCTGAAATACATTTCTTACATCTTCTCAGTCTTTTTTCATTTTTCAATGCAGAAGTTTACTGTTTGGGGCAGAAGTTTAATGTTTTGGTCAGTTCTTTGAACAAGTCTTTTTTGTTGTTGTTCCCTTCAATTTTATATTGCTCCAAAATATGCATACATACACTCCACACATATACCAAAATTACAACATCTAAAAATAAACTATAGGTTAATTCCAAAACATGTTTAAGGATTCGCATTTCAGCAGTAGAGTTGCATTCAGGTAAAAAGAAATATTACTTTATATTCCTAAATTACATAACAAGTTGATGTGTGTTTTAATGTACTTTTTTATAGCAGCACCAGGTATTATTTTACTAAAAAAGAGAATAAAGTATTCAGTTTGCCTGACAAATAAGGATTTGGTGATAGGATCCACAAATGAGGAACACCATACGTATTTGGTGCTAGGATCCAAAAATGAGGAACACCATACATCTTTTGTTTTGTCTGGGACTGTGTTACTTCACTTAACATAATGACTTCTAGTTCCATCCATTTACCTACAAAGTTCATGATGTCATCTTTCTTTAATACTGCAAAGAATTCCATTGTGTAGATATACCACATTTTCATTATACACTCATCAGTTGAGAGACACTTGGGTTGTTTCCAGGTCTTTGCTACCATGAACAAAGCTGAAATAAACATGGTTGTGCACGTACCTCTGTAATAGGATAAGCCTTGTGGGTATATATGCAGGAGTGGTATGACTGGGTCAGGTGATAGGTTCATTTTGAGTTTTTAAAGAGTTCTCCACACTGATTTCCATAGGGGTTGTACAAGTTTGCATTCCAACCAGAAGTGAATGAGTGTTCCCTTTTCCCCACAACCTCTCTAGAATTTGTGATCATTTGTTTTCTTGATCATAGCTAGTCTAACTGTGGTAAGATGAAATCTTAAAGTGGTTTTAATTTGCATTTCCTTAATTATTAGTGATACTGAGCACTTGATTATTAGTGATGTTGGACATAAAGATGTTTCTCAGACATCTTTACTTCTTCATTTGTGAAGTCTCTGTTCAGCTATTGACACCATCTTTTGATTGTTTCCTTGCTCCTTTTCTTGAGTAATTTATATAATCAGGATGTTAATCTTCTGTCAGATATCTCACTGGTAAATGTTTCCTCCCACTCTGTGGGTTTTCTCTTTACTTCTTTGATTGTTGCTTTCGCTGTACAGAAGCTTTTGAGTTTAATGAGGTCCCACTTGTTGATTGTTGACCTTATTTTCCTGTGCAGCTACTGTCTAATTTAGAAAGACTTTTCCTATGCCTATATCTCATAGGTTACTTCCAACATTTTCTTCTATCATTTTCAGAGTTTCAGGGCTCACACCGAGGTCTTTGATCCATTTGGAGTTGATTTATTTACAGGATGAAAGGTACAGGTTGAGTTTTATTCTTCTACATGTGGTGATCTAGTTTTCTTCATTGAGTTGAAGGCTGACTTTGGTTGTTTTCTTCAGGTGCCTTCGTTGACTTTTTATTAGTTATGAAAGGGTGGCCATCTAGGCTTCAGGTTTCACTTTTGATTTCATACTGGAGGGACAAGCTAGTTCTCACTCTTCTAATCCGGATCTTTTCCAGAGGTCCACAGCAGGTAACAATCAGGTCAGTTTGAACCTCGAACCATGTGATGTGAGCCTACCACTACCCTGGGGCTGGCTGTAAGCATCTTGGTTTGGGTCCAGGGCCAGGGAAACTTAGCCTGGAGCTGGAGGAAGTAGTCCAAAGAGTTCCCTAGCTACTGGGTTCTGCCTATCTGTGCTGGTGGCCTGCACTGGCTGCTCCACTCTATGGCTGAGCTCCTCCTGGTTCTGCTTGCCTGCTGGGGCCTGCCTGGGCCAGGCTGCCCTGCCAGATAGACTCAGAGCTCCACCTGGTTGAGCTTGTCTATGAGGGGCCTCCCTGGGCCAGGTTGCTCTGCTGGGTCTGTAAGGAATGGGAGCTTAAGCCTTAGGGAGCTGAGCTAGATCTGCTGAGAGCTGAGCCTGATCCTAAGCTGAGGTCCAGTGGTGGGCATCTGGATGACTGGGTGTGCCTTGTCTTGTCTGCTGGAAGCTGGAAATAGGCAGGTGGAGTGGATATTGGGATATGGGATCTTGGGGCAGATACAGTCCAGTCCTCTGGCATGTGCTGCCCTGTGCACCAGCTTGCATGTATTCTGGGTCTTCCCGCCCTGCTCTAGCTTTGACATTTTTCATCAAAATGCATGAGTTCATAAAGTGGAAGAAAGGTAATAAGAAGATGAAATGTTTGTACTCACATGACCTTTGTTATTTTGTGTCAGTTGCCAGAAGTATGTAGTGTTTGATATTAAGAATTCATTTCTTTCTAAACTCTTCTCTACCTTTAAAGTTTTACACCAAGTCTAGAAATGTTCCCTAACCACCTCTCTTTACCAGAAGCATTTTCTTCTCTGATACTGAACATTACTTGTTTTTACAATTGGTGCTGCATGCAATTAGATTTTACCGCCTTGTCTCCCCTCTTACCACAGAACCATTGCATAGTCTGTTTCTTAGAATCCTCCCTCAATGTTCTCAGTCTGATTGCTTCTCCTGTTCTGAGTTCAATGGTTTCTTTTATAAAATGGATTAAGAATTCCAATCTTAAGATCTCATGGAAATGGTAGTCAGTACAGTTGGTAATCAACATATATTTGTGTGATTTTTAAAATTCTTTCCCTCTGGACTATAAACTCTCTGCCGGAGGAGCTATCTAGTTTTTAGTCACCTCTATCTGCCTTATCTACAGAATGATGTCTGGAAAGTAATTTAGGCTCAACAGATACTTGTTTAAAACATTAGTGAATGCATATATGTTTGGTCTGTAAATTGCTAAAAACAGGTTATGATTTGTAATTCAACTTTATAGAATCAAGATGCTAAAAATATTTCAGTTTTGATTTCCAAAGGAGAAAGCAGAAGGTTTACTTTATCTACACAATAGAGTGTTTAGGAGAGTAGAAATATTAACCCAGATAATATGGAGAGTTGGGAAGAGGGAGACTTGGCACATGAACTATGGCCTGAAATACTCACCTGATCACTGTTACATGAATACAATAAACAATCATAGTGGTTACTTCTACAAAGCTTTCAAACACACTTCTCACATAGTAAAATCAAAAACAGTAAGCAATGGAGGGGCAGCTAAGTAAAATAGGCTATTAGTGGCCGGATGTGTACCAGAGCACCGTATAAAGACTGAATATAATTGTGTTGGCCTATTTATGAGTTAAAAATATACATTATTTTGTTTGGCCCATTTTCCATTTTACACTCTCCTGGGAGCCCTGCAGAATTGAGGCTCATTTTTAGCTCCCTCCTGTAGCTCCTTATTTTCCATCCACTCAGGTTGGATGGGAGGGGAAGTCACTTTGCCATTGTCAGCTTCTCTGGAGCGTGTGGGAACAGGGAAGGTAAGAGCCCCACATAGAGAACTTTCCATTCTCAGCTACAGTGGCTTGCTTTGGCCCAAGGGACTAATCAAGGGTTTTGAACATTGATGAACTGAGGTGGGTCATTTTCATGTCCAAGCTCCAGAGAGGGCATGGAGCTACTACACTTGGTAATGACATTGTGCACATACAATTTACTTTACCTGTCTCCTTTCCTTCAGAAAAGTCAGCAAGGTGCTCTGAAGAAACTGGCTTTGGTCTGGATCTGATTCTAACTTGTCACATTTGGTGACTGAGGAGTGTCACTAAAACCTCCTATGTGATTGCTGCATACCCACCTTCTGAATATCCAAATGCATGAGAGAGATGCTGCCCATCTCCTGTCTGCACATCTAATAGTCCTTGCCAGTTGGAATGAAAAAGTTGATTACACACAGCTTTGCCAATGTCTCTTGACAGGAAAGAGCAGACAAAATCCTCTTGAACAAATGAAATGTCACTCAGAGCTCAAATGTAAGAAAACAAGATATGTTACATTATTTTCTTAGATTAGGGATTAGCTTGTTTCTAATTAATTCCTAGAATGTGTAAGAAGCATTCTTAAGATTAACAATATTCTTTAATCCAGTTCCAAGGCTATTTCTTTTCCACTCAGGAGCCTACCTTCCCTGTGAAGTTGGTATTGTCGTGTCAGGTTGCTCTCTGGAAAGCCCTTGCTTTGGGAATTGGAAAAAGGTAGTATTTCTTCTTTCTTTCTTAATGAGCTGTAGTTTTTAAAGTGTTAAAGCAGGTGAGGATTTGAAGGGTAAAACGAATCTAAGGTTGGGCTCTTTCCGTCTTGACAGTCCCCACCCCCAGTCCTTCTCTGAGCTCTAGTTTGCCTCATGGGAATGTTTTAAGAAATTGGGTTGTGTGACAGTGTGGGTGGGAGGCAGGGAGGAAAAGGTGGAGGATTTTAGAACTAAATGAGGCTTTTGAAATGGGTTGGAAACTTCTAAGGCTAGGAATGTATCATTGGAAACCTGGAAGGTTTTCACCTTTCTCTTCACTCAGGTGGCTTTCCTGACGTTGGGTAGAGCAGATATTGGGTTTCTACTCAAAGCTCACAGGATCCTGAAAGAAAGGTGTCTTTGTTACGTTTCTGTTGCTGTGATAAAACACTCTGGCTATGGGAACATATAAAAGAAAGTGTTTATTTGAGCTTACTACAGTTCCAGGGAAATTAGAGACAGTCACGGTGGGGAGACGCTGGTAGGAGGTGCGGGAGCAGGAGCAGAATCGGAGGCTCAAGTCCTCAGCAGGCACAAGAAGCAGAGAGTGCAGGAAGATTCCCTAAGGCTTAAGAACTTTTTTAGGCTGCCCCCAGTGATGAGCTTCCTCCAGCATAGCCACACCTTCTAAGACCACCCAAAAGGGCTCCACCAACTGGGGACAAGATATTCAAATACTTGGAGCCTATGGGAGACATGCTCATTTAAAATATCACCTTCCTCTCCTTGGCCTTCATGGGCTCATGTCCATATAAAATTCAAAATGCACTTAGTCTAACCTTAAAAGTCTCCATAGTCTTTACCAGTCTTAATACTATTCAAAAGTCCATAGTCCGAAGTCTCTTCTGAGACTTGGACCGATCTCTTAACTGTAAGCCTTTGTAAAATCAAAAGACAAATTGCATACTCCCAACTAAATACCCATCCCCATTCCAAAAGGGAGAAATAGAGGCATAGTGAATAAATAAATACCAGACCAAAATGACACTGGAAACCAGAAGGGCAAATATCAAACCCAGTAGCTGTGTGTCTGAATTCTGATGCTTGACTTCCAAATGGCTCAGATGGCTCAGCACTTCCAGCTTTGCTGTGTGCAGCATACATCTTTCTCTGGTGCTGCCCCTTACTTGGTGCAGCTCTCCTTGGCAGATGTCTTACAGCTCTGGCCATCTCGAATGCCTTCTTGGGCTCTCCACTGACAACTAGACTTCACCTTCACAGCTTCACACAATGATTTATCAGGGCCCCTTGGCCTGTCAGGGCCTTCTTTATGCCGGGACACTGCTGATGCATCCTGCCTGGCCTCAGAGGCTCCCTGAAGCCTCAGAGGAAGAACTGATGACCCCTTCACTCTCTTATCCTTCATGCCTCTAAAACCAGTGCCATACGAATGGAACAGCCACGTTTGGCAGCAAGTTTGGAATGAACCCTGGCCTGCTTCTTCCACATTCATAGGTATTCTCTTTAGTGGTTTCTTAGTACAAATTTTCTCCAGCATTTTTCTTTCACAAGTTGGAGGCTTATCTAGGTGTGGTCTTGTCCTCAAGACTCTCTCTTCCTTGTGTAAGAGCGAATCTCTAGGCCTCTCCTTAGTAAGTTTAATATCTTTATCAAAGGGATCCTCTCCTTCAGCACAAGCCTTGGCTCCAAGATTAATCTTCCTAGTGCTCTTTTTCTATCCAAACTGTACATTATGTATTTCTTTCTGCCCCATTTGTTCTTTTTCACTGTAGATCTGCATAATATTCAAATGACCACACCACAATTTCTCCCTTAGGCTGTCTTGATATATGCTGGATTAAATAAATTAGTCCATTGCTTTTCAACTTAGACTGTGGGCAGACTCCAACCAGACTGTTTGCCAAAATATCCCAAGTCCACGTTAAGTTCTTATTTTCCTCTGGAACTCCATTCTTCTCAGCATTCTTTTCTTCCAGGGTTCTACTAGAATGGCCCCTTAAGCTCTGCTTATACCAATAAACTGCTTTCCTAGCCCAAACTTCCAAAACCCTTCCATATTACTCCAAAACCCCACATGGTCAGGTTCTTTACAGCCAATACCCCATTTCTGGTATCAGTTTCTGTCTTAATCACTTTTCTGTTGCTGTGATAAAATACTCTGATCATAAGAACTTATAAAAGGAATGGTTTATGTGAGCTTCTGCTTCCAGGAGAATTAGAGAGCATCGTGGTTGGGAAGAGGCATGGTAGCAAGAAATGCTGAAGCATGAGCAGAGGCTCACGTCTTCAAACAGGCACAGAAAGCAGAAAGTGACTGGAGATCCCAAGGCTTAAGAACTCTCTAAGCTCACCCCCAGTGATGATTTTCCTCCAGCATAGCCACACCTTCTAAGATCTCCCAAAACAGCTCCACCAACTAGGGATAAAATGTCCAAATACGCCGGGCGTGGAGGCTCACGCCTTTAATCCTAGCACTCAGGAGGTAGAGGCAGGTGGATCTTTGTGAGTTCAAGGCCATCCTGGTCTACAAAGCAAGTTCCAGGACAGCTGGAGCTACAGGGAGACCCTGTCTCAAAAAAACAAAAAAAAATGTCCAAATATGTGGAGCCTATGGAAGACATTCTTATTCAAACCACCACAGAATGTATCCCTTTCCTTCTAGCTCCTGAAGTGAATTTATGACACTCATAATCCAGAGAAGTTTATGTAATCTCCAGTCCCTACTTTAGTTTGGAACCTTAGAGCTAAGTACTACCTTATACATTTTTGTGGATCTTGAAAATGTAGCCCAATGAGCAGGTCATTCACTAGGCAACTACTTAGTTTACAGACTGACTCTCCACACCTATGGAATCTGATCATGCCTTTATAATAAGAGCCTTGAGTGATTATTTTTATTTTTTTTATTTATTTTTGTATGTGTATGAATGTACTGTCTGCATGTAGGTCTGTGCACCCGTGTCGTGCAATGCCGCGGATTCCCCTGGAACTGGAGTTCTCCTGGAATTGGAGTTACAGACGGTTCTTAGCCACCATGTGGGTGCTGGGGATCAAACCCAGGTCCTCTGCAAGGGCAGTTGGTGCTCTTAACTGCTAGGCTATCTCTCCAGCCCCAAGCCTTGAGTGATTTTTATGCATATTGAAGTTTGAAAAGAGCTGTTCTAATCAGCTCCCTTATTTTATACTTTTGGAAACTGTGGCCTTAAGCTGGGGATTTATTCACTTATTCCACACAACAAATTAGAGCCTAGTATTTTGCTCTCTCTGGACACACTGCTGGTCTTCCACTCAACACTGATTCTCTGGAACAATGAGTTACATTATTTGTGTATTTTTACTCACTAGTAAAAGACCAGTGGGCCTCATTCACATAAATATAAAGTGTGTCTTGGTTCCCTGGTCTCTTGTATAACTTAGGCAAAGAAATCTAGCACAGTGCCTGTATCTCATTGTGTATAATTGTTGCCTATGTTTGGGGTCTGAATATGGTGTTTATAGGTATGGGCCTCTTATCCAACATATTTAAATAAAGGCTCATACAGATTGAAAAGGAGCTGGGCAATTTCACTCAAAGCAAAGTGACAGTACATGTCAGAAAGAAATCTGCTGTCAAGACTTACAGCAGGCCACATGGGCAGGAGGTACTCAAGAGTTCCATCATTGTTTGGGGTTTGTTTTTATGGAGTTCAAGAGAAAGAAGAGTTTGGTTGCTAAGGAGTGTTGTGTGGGCACTTCTCTGTTTTTATTGGCAGACTTGGGTTATGTAAGCTTTCGCTTGTTGTGCATGTCCCTTCTGACATTAATCATATGCAAACCCACTATGCACAGGCATAATATCCTGAATAGGAGATTCTACTGAAAAGTTCACTCAGAAGACAAAGTTCACCTTAAGGTGCATGCACGCAAAACCAGATAGGCCCATTTCCTATAGTTTCTGGATGTGCTAAAGGGTGTATTTGACTAGAAATGAGGCATTAATAAGGAGTTATTAGGAGGAGTAATTTATTCCATTGCCGAAGCAGGTATCTGTGCTGCTCAATGTAGGTGGGGGTCCCTGGTTGCTAGCAGGTTGTTAGTGCATTGTTTGGAGAGGTGTGTGTGTGTGTGTGTGTGTGTGTGTGTGTGTGTATGTGTGTCTGTGTGCGTGCGCATATGTGTGTGTATGCATAGTATATACAGGTAGAGTCTCAGGCTGCCAAGAAAATTGTTAGAACTGTGATATGTACATAACCCAGACCAAGTGGGATTCTAGGTCACTAAGCTATTCCTGTTGCTTCATTGCTTCACAATTAATAGTAGCATATTATTAATATAATTGATACCCCAACTTTGAGTATTATCATTAGTTTTGCATGTGGATAAAAATAAAAAGAAACAGCAGACACTTTCCAGGTAGAGTGTCTGAATTACTCAAGTGGTTCACAATTCAGACCAAGTGATTCTTATTTTGCCAGTACTCTACAAACAGTGCTGGCAAAATAAGTAATGCTTAGTTTCTGCTCTCCAAAAGCTTATTTTGCTCTGGAAGTAGACATGTATAGCTAGCAAAGAATGAGAGTTATGAGAGAAAAGGAGGATGTAGGATTTGAGAATGAGAGGAGGCTGGACTGAGAGCAAGATATATTGAGCACTATACTAACTACACACTGTAATGACACAATTTATATCTATGTCATTTAATTCTTTCAAACAGTAGGAGGCGGGGATGTCCCAGTGAGGACTAATACAATCATATGCTGTATAATGTCTTAGTAGATGACTGATGGACCACATTTATGATGGTGATCCTGTAGGCTTTTCTTAGTGTCAAAAAATCCCCACCGTCTAGTGATGTCAGAGTTATCATATGTCATAACGCAGTACAATGCTCACATGAGTATAATTGTGGATGCTGGTAAAGGCAAACCTCCTGTTCTGCCAGCTACATGAGTGTGCAGTCCATGCATATGGACAGGACCTAGAATAGGATTAAGATAATAAATGGCTGGTGTTGGTTTAGTATTTGTGATACTATGGTATCAAACTTTTTATTATTTTAGTGTGTTGGTTTCCTACTTATAAAGCATTGCTTTCTGGAAAGCAGAGATCTGTGTTAAACAAGACAGTATTCTTGCATATATCTTATATCCTAATCACATTGAAAGGCCACTTTGAGTGAATGGCTTACACCAAATAGACCTATGTAAACCTGTCTATAATGACTGCTTAATAACAAAAGAAACAACAGCCATTCCCACTCTTAAGGGACTCATACTCGAGTAGGCTTTGAAGGCCAAACAGTCTTTCACCAGGTGGTAGAATGAAAAAAGGTTGGTGTTAGTAGATGTAGTAATTAATGTAAGCAAAGATGGGGTGAAAGTTTCCCCAGAAAATAATAAAGATATAACTTATATAAAAATATAATAAAGATATAATAACTTATGGGCATTTAAAGAATAAATGGAAGGCAGACTTGCTGGAAAGAGAGATTGAGCTTTGATTCAAGGGTCCTGAATGTCCTGCCTCATGGAAGTCTGCACTGGCAAATGTCTTCTATGATGAAGTAGAAATGTTATTCAAACTAGGTTTAGAAATGTGTCTCTAGCATATGAGCTGTGAGGAGGAATTAGGATGATCCATTGATGTTTCTCCTTACATAGCTCAGGTAAGAGTGGTCAAGCTATTTATTGGTCCAGGGCTGGTGGGAAAGGTGAGTTAGATCAAACATGTCTTTTCTTGGTTGTGTTTCTGTAAATTGAAGAGATTGAACTGCTTGGCCTTAAATCTGAACTTGAGCTCAGGGGAAGCTACAGATGCTACAATGTTCTTGATTCACATATGTTTGTGTGTAAGGGGAGCACTCAAGATAAGGACATTATAGGCTCAACTCTATTTGAAAGTTCATCTCCACACACCCATAGTATTTTTTTCTACCCAGATTGCAAATAAATGAGGAACAATTTGAATGTTTGAACCAACTCTCTGGCCTAGGCACCCATGTTAGAGCCGTGCCAACATCACATACATATTTATGCTCCGTGCACCTTTCAGATGAGTTGGAACAGTGCCCAATCTTTGACACGCCTGGGATTTCTATGCCAGAAGCCACATGGCTGATTTCTTTGCTCATGTCCAATTCTGGACATGGGATTTGCAATTGAGGGTGGGCCAAGTGTGATGAATGGCAAAAATGAGCAGATCTCTTGTAGAAGCTGGTAGAGTTATTTACCTTATGCTCAGTTTTTAAGGTTTTTATTTGCAGGGATGTATACAAGTGTGACAAAGGCAATGGGATGAATTTGGTGTGTGTTTTTACTTTCTAATGGAAGAAAGAATGTTAATAGTCCTCTCTGAGATAGGTTCATGGGTCCCACACATAGACACAGAGGACCGCCACTCTTCTAACTGCATAATGAGTGGTGTTTAAGGGGTTGAATCACTGTTCCATCTTGTTCTTAAATCACAGGGTTTAAATAGCAGTGCCATATTTAATTAGAGTCTGAGTAAAATTTCAGCTTTGAGACAGAACAAACTCTGAAATAGATCCTTTCATCCGTGAAAGGTTCACCATAAAACAAAGCCATATCCTTGACTACCCACAAAGGTGGGTCAAGCTGAATCCCATAGATATCGAATTATAGGATTTCAGGAAGGACTTTTTAATACTATGTGGAAAAATGATTAGAAAGTTAAATTTGTAACTAGTATATGTCTTTTGGATAAGTTCTGCGGGAGCTATTGATAACCATAAGTCTCTGAAACCAGACAAGCACCTCTTCATCTGTAGAGGCCTCTGTTCACTAGCCCTCTAACCTTGAACATTTTATGTAAGTATTCTGAATGCTCATTTCTCATTGTTAAGCTGAGAATAACAAAACTCAGCACAGTGGGAGAACTGTATGGATTAAATGAGGTAATGTAAATGGCATGTCAGTCTTATTCCCCTCAGAAGAAAATGCGGTTTTTCTTCAGACTGGTCAAGTGAATATTATCAATCAGAGGTGGGGTTTCAAAATTTCATTATTAAATTAACATATAATATCATTCTGAGTCTTTTGGAGGTGCACAGTCTATGAATATTGCCATGTCTACAGATCAGTATAGCTATATGGTACAGAAAATTTGTATTTCCCCTTAAATTCCCTGTACTGTTCCTTAGTACTCTCTGCCTCCTCTGCTTTGTCAACACTCATACAGTCTCTATCAGTACAGACTTGTTTTTACCAAGATTTTCATATAAGGAGATTATGCACTAAATACAAATTTGAGGCTACTTCTTCCAGTCTGTGGAATGCCTTTGATATCTATCCAGGCTCTGTATGAATGGACTGTTCCTTTCTATTGTTGAAAGATTTCCTACTATATGCACATACCATTGTTTATAAATTCACGCATTGGAAAGAAACTTGGATTGTTTCCAGATTCAGGAACTACAAGCAGAGTTTCTATAAATATTTGATGTATAGGTCTTTTTTTTTGGTCTTTTCGAGACAGGGTCTCCCTATAGCCCCAGCTGTCCTGGAATTCACTCTGTAGACCAAGCTGGCCTTGAACTCACAAAGATTTGCCTGCCTCTGCCTCCCAAGTGCTAGGATTAAAGGCTTGCACCACCATGCCCGGCCAAACTTACGTGTTTTCAATTCACATTTTCCTAAGGAATAGTGATAATGATCATCTATTTATCTATTTTTGCTATATGAACCTCCTCTTAGATGAAACATCTTGTTCAAATTGATTTTACTAATTTTATTTTTATAAGATAATAATAACAATAATAATCCTTTAGTTACTTTTTTTTCAATGTATATAACACAGACTCAGGAAAAGAAAGTGAGGTTTGTTCTCTCAAATTTGTGGATCTTAACACTGAATCCTCATATCTGAGTCTATCTCCTGATGTAACCACAGGAGCAAGGAAAGGGGAAAGGAATCATTGAGGTAAAGGCAGGGAAAGAGCCTGAGAGAGAGGAATAGTAGGAAACAGATGTTGTCAAGGGGGAAATGGGGAAATTTGAGCTAATCACTTGGAAGGGCGGAGGGAGGATATACAAGGAATCATGGAGGGAAGGGGAGAAAGAGCTCAAGACAGGGAGATAATAAAAGACATATTATCAAGGGGAAGTGGGGAAATAGGGGTATTTTAAATGGGGAAGAAGGAGATATATAAAGCTTAGGTGGTGTGAAAAAAAAAAAAAACAGAGGGAATTGTATTAGCCCAAAACCTTCTGAAAAATACACATACAATACCTATACATGAGTGCATGTATATACCTGAGGGCTTATACGAAACACAGTGTCAGACAGGAGAATCCTCCCTTCGAGTTTTTGGTCAGGGCAGTCTTAAGAGACTTCCAAAATAACATTTTATTACCACAGTCCTTGCTTACCTCCCAGAACTTGAAGGTAAGACACTATTGCTAATCACACAGAGAATAAATGTCTGAGAAATATCCAGGTGTAAATGACACATCTACAATGGAATCTTTATGTCCAAGGTTCATGGAATGTAGTGGGAAAGGGGACAGAGAGAAGACTAATGCATGTTTTACTTCTTACCAGCAAAGCTTCTTTATGCAATAGGACATGCTTTGGCTACAGGACTTGGAGCAATGGAGCTGGAACTGACCCGAAAGTCTTTTCCCTAAGTATCCCTAAAACTATGGAGGATACTATGCAAGCTGCTAAGGTAGACAAATCAACCAATAATCACAACAATGACCAGCACAGCAAACTGTATCAGTGCAGTAGTGGTACTTTTATCTAGGGGGTAATCAACAGCTATCTTATTGAATTTAAAGCCTTCTTAATGGGAGGGAACTCATATATGGCACTGTAAACATAGCCACATATACATGACTGAAGAGGTCATAGATCCTAGTGAAAACTCTACCTCTGCTCTTTCCTTAGACAAATGTGATTACTTATTGTATGCTAAATATGGATCTTTATATTGATAGACAGTAAACCAGTCACTGCTCATCAAAGAAGCTTCTTTTTGCAACAAATGGAGACTACGACAGAATTCCACAATTGGCCACACACAGAGAATAAGTGTCTGAGAGATACCCAGACATAAGGGACTCATCTACATGGAATCTTTACACCTAAGTCTCATGGAACATAGTGAGTAGAGACAAGACTAATGCATCTCTTAGTTCTCACCAGCGAAGCTTCTTTTGCAACAGAGTATGGTGTATATACAAGACCACAATTTGCCAAATCCCAGAGAATAAGAGACTTCAGAGAATGTGTACCTGTCAGGACTCCTCTATCAATCCTTACCCATCCTGGGCTTAGGTTGCACACTGAACTCTGACTTCTTTGGCACTCCGTTGTAAGAAATTAAGCTAAATGAGTCTAGACACAGGGCAAGAGAAAACTTTAACTTGGCTTATGTTTAGATTATTTCAAATTAGTGAGTTAATGATCCCCTGAAGCCACAGAAATTATTTGGATCAATTTACAACCCAGGGAATCAATGGAAGCTTTCTTTGGTTGGCCAGCATGGTTATTGGTAATTCTGTAACATCTGCACCTCGAAGGGCCTGAATGGGAAGGTATTGGTAGACAGCGAGGGGGCTCTACCCAGGGGGCGGCCTTGGGAGTCGATGGGTGGAAAACTGCAACAAACAAAGGGATATCCCGAGAGTTCTTTCTGAGTGTTCTTATTGATCCTCTTTGCTTATGTCTCATGCTCCAGAGTCATCATGTGAAACCTGCTTATCTGGAAAGATATCTGTCCTTTCACTGATGAGCTGGGTGGTGGCACTACAGTGATAACTTCAGAAAACCAGCTTGGTAGCTTCCTTCTGTTTCTGAGAGGACTTTGAAGGGAAAGTCGGCCCCAGGTTTGCTAGGCTGCCTTCATTGCACAGCCTTTCCACCAGAGGCACAGACACACTCCCAAGGTTTACCTTAGTGCTTCTTTCTCCCCTTTCCATTCTACTCAGAGGCCCTGAGAGTCAGTCTGCAACACTGCCATCTGGTGGCTCCCAAGCTACATACATGGTTGAGAAAAAAAAAAATGAGGTTTTTCTCCTCATATTGTTTTAAAGCCATTTCTTTCTTTAGCTATTTTTCAATTGATTTGGAATGAACTTGTGACACATTTGTACAGCATATTAGGCCTCTTCCCAAGCCATTTCTCTCTTTCTGTATGCCAGTGCCCCCAGGGATCCGAGGTCAAAGACCAAAACAGGAATTTAGAAAGTAACAGGGCTTCTGATAAGTAACTTAGACTTCCAGAGGAAAATGGTGCTGAAAAACAAATCTAATCTAGCTGCTGTGGTAATTTTTAGAGTTTTTAGTCTTTCAGCATGGGCAGCATACTTGGCCTGGGAACTCCTCTTTAGTTTTAGTCTTCTGTCCTTTCCAAGTGTTGTGGTTTGAACGTGAACCCCCATAGGCTCATATCTTTGAAAACTTGGTCCCTAGCTGATGGTGTTGTTTGGGAAGGTCGTGGAACCTTTAGGAGGTAGAGTCTTGCTGGAAGAAGTACACAACTGGAGGTAGGCTTTGAAGGTTTAAAGCCTGCACTCATTTCCTGTTCTTTCTTCTTCCGGACTACAGATACAAGGTGGAAGACCGGCCTCAGGCTTTTGCAGCTGTGACTTCCCCGCTGTGATGGACTGTATCCCCTCTGGAAATACAAGCCACAATAATCACTTTCTCCTTTAAGGTGCCTTTTTAAAGGTATTTTGTCATAGCAACTGGGATGGAAACTAAAACAGGGTCATTGAAGAAAGATAATGACTTCCCTGCAAAACTCCTTCCTGCCCAGGCTTTTTCCTTAATCCTTACAACTTTGTTGTTGCATAAACTGTGGGGATTTTTCACTTCCTAAACAAATCTGGAGAGTTTTCCTGTTGTCTGAGATTTTTAGTATTCTAGCTGGAAGTGTCAACCAGCTGCTTCAGGAGCCCTGATGGTACACAAGCTGATAAGGAGAAGGGATCCACCTTCTTTTATTTCAGTACTGTTGGCAACTCCTCTTTTGATCCACACCACTCCCCTTATGAATTCCTCTTTTGTTTCTCGTTTCCAGTTTCTCCTTAATGTGATACGTTCTCTATTCAATTCAGATTCTTTGGTATGCAAGGGGTCAAGAGTCTACTTGTCTTTCAGGACAGCTGGCTACCTAAAGTATTTTTGTATATAATGTTTTGTATTTATTCACTTGGAATTTCATATATGCCTACCATACATTTTGATGATATTCAACCCCTTTCAAATCTCCAACTCCCCCCAGATACTCCCAAGTTTCTCCTTTGACTTATTTTCTTCCCTTTAGAAATCACTCAGCCAGTTGTTCTGCCCACATATGTATGAGTGTGAAGGCATCCGCCCACTGGAACATGGTCGAGGTGCTAGGGACCTCACCTCCCTCCCTCACAGTTGCTAAAAGTCTGTCTCCTTCCCCCAGAGCTTTGCCTGCAGAAACATTTGCCACACAATATAAGGAGTTTGTGGCGCTAGAGGCAGCTCCCCATCTCAGTTTCTTCCTTCATTATATATACACCATTGTTGGCTACCAGGCTCAATCTACTTGATGATTGCCACAAAAGCAAGCTAGGTAGGGTGCTTAAAAATTAGTGTATCATTCTAAAGATTAACACAGCAGCCACTTCTCTCTAAGCAATGAAGTGAGGCTGATTGCAGGGAAACGGGATAGAAAAGTGAATGTGAAATGCTAGTAAGTTATCCGTATGCCAAATAACCAAGCTCTGAACAGTTGGGTATGAAAATGAGTTACTACCAGTGAATTTAGAAAAAATGTGAGCATGATGACTTAACCCATTTTACTTTCAGAAATGGAAAGATCTAAGAAACTTAAAAGTTGTGACACACAGAGAGATGACATAATCAGCTGGAGTCCAAGTATAAACTAGAATTGGGAACTTTATTGTAGCACAGACTTGTGGAAAGACTGTAGTTACCTGGATCTCTGAGGATAGTTTTACAGAGCACACAGAGCTCAGAAGACAGTTAAGTTCTACATTAGGGAAAACTGGTGTCAGAGAGACTATGTGACCAAACTTAAAGTTTACCTTTTTATTCATAAGTTAATTTCCTATATATAGTCTAAATAAAGGACTATATACTTGCTAAAACATTATCTTACTGAGTATAGCTATCTCATCAATCAAACATTAGAAATACAAAGTTTGACAGTGGAAATTCTACTTAAGGCAAACAGACTGATAGCACTGGGAAGTTACAGGTAATAATTTAGGGATAATTTTTTACCCAAATACACAAGAAATAAAATAGAGAATTCAACATTTCAATGGCTTGGTTATATTTTTGTTTTATTTGGATTATTTTATTTAGCCGAGGCAAGCTCTCACTCTGAAGTCCAGGTTGTCTTTGAACTCATGACAATCCTTCTGCTTTAGCATCCCATGTTGCTATAATTGCAGATGTGAGCTACCATGCCAGGCTCTGCCTTACAAATCATTAAAATTTTAATGGTTCTACTATGTTATTACACTCCATTAAATATTAGCTGAACTCCAGAATCTGGATGATGCTCTTCACCCTCTGCTTTAAAGGCAATAAATATGCTATATTTTGGAAATACTTCTCTAAGAAAATGGCTGAAAATTTTAAAGATAATTAAAAATGGAACATCATGCTGTACAGGGACTGGGCATATGACTCATGCATTTCTAGGAGCAGTGCCCACCTGCTGATGACCACAGTCACAGATAATCATGCAGACAAAAATGTTTGACAATCCTATGAAACTCCTGGAAGAAATAATGCACCCAAAACTCAGGGAGATGCTTCAAAGTACAGCTTGTAGGGTAAGATGATTGTTATGTGAAGGAAGAAAATCAAGATCAAACTGCATATTCGTGTACCATATTATCCATTAAGTCAAGAAATGTTTATTGAATATCCTATAGCAACAGCACCAGCAAATGCCGATCTTCCTGATGATTCTAGCCCCCAAATCTCTGTCAGTTTTCCCAAGTCAGCATCTTATTTCAGGGAAAAGCCAAGTCCATGAAGAAACAAAAGTAAGAATCCAAGTTGGAAGGCAAGGAATTTGGGGCAGTTTTAGACCCTTGCTGCTCATATTATGGTCTGAGTCATTTGCACCAGTGTCCTGGGACTGCTGTAGACAATCTCTGTCAGAATTCATAGCATGTTGCCTGCTTTAACAAGGACTACATTCTCATTAGAGCTCTGCTTGATTTAACACATTGTTGTTGCCATCTTCAAATTCCCAACTTTTGAGTTAAATTTTCATTTTGAATGAGACACTATACACTATGTGGTTGTTTCTATGCAGGCTTGTTCTTCTTTGAAGATCTTATTTTTATTTTTAATATTCTATTTGTTATTTTATGTGTATGTGTGTATTGTTTACATGTACGTAAGTGTACCTGTGTCATTCAATGCCAAGGGAGATAAGAAGAGGGCATTGGATTCCCTGGAACTGGAGTTGGGGATGGTTGAGTTGCTCCCTGGATTCTGGGGTTCAAATCAGGGTTTTCTGAACCATCTCTCCAGCCCTTTAGTTTGACTTTTAGTCAGGTGTAAAGTGTATATTTGTGTGAAGGTATATGTCTATGACTACCATTGTTTACAGAGGCCAGAAGAGGGCTTTGGATTTCCTGGAGCTGGAATTAACAGGTGGTTATGAGCCACCTAATGTGGGTGCTGGGACCTGAATTCAGGTTCTCTTTAAAAACAATAAGCATTTCTGATCTTGTCTATTTGGAGTTCTATGTGCTTCTTGTATTTGAATGGGTTTGTCTATTTTTAGTTTGGGGAAGTTTTCATCTATTATTGTGTTGAAGATATGCTCAATACTATTCTCTTGAGATTCTTCCCCTTCCTCTATTCCTATGATGCGGAGGTTTGATCTTTTCATAGTGTCCCATATTTCCTGGTTGTTCCACTTTTGTGTATTTTAAAATTTTTCATAATCTTTATTTGAGTTTTTTAGTTGCTCTGTGTTATCTTCCAGATCTGATATTCTTTGCTCAGCTTCCTCCATTCTATTTCTAAGGCTTTTTCCTTTCCTTTCTTCTTGATTGGACGAGTGTTCTATTTCCTTTTTCATTTCATCTTGTGATTTCTTTAATATATCAATTTCTTTTTTGAGTTTCTCAATCTCTTCTTCGTGCTCCTTACTTCGTTGGTTGGCTTCCTTTTTCAGTGTTTCTACTTCCTTAAGGTGTTTGTTTTTTTCTCTCTCTAGTTCTTTCTGGAGTTTGTCAATCCCTTCCTTTAGTTCTCTGAATTCTTCTTTATGCTCTTTAATTTCTCTGCATAGCTCTGCAATTATTCCTCTAAGGTCTGTTTCTGGGGTCACATCCAAGGGGATCCCACTATATCTATCTCCTACAGGGTTTGTAGAGCTTGGTGTGGAATTATCCTGCACCTTTCCCATGTTGTCCCTTCGTCATGTCCCTGGCATGTGGATTTCCGTTTTGTGATTCAAATCACAAATGCCTTTTCACTGTGTTGAAGGGTGAAAGTTTCTTTTATTTTGCTTACCTCCTTTTTGCGCTTTTTTTTTCTTCCTCTCCCCCTCCTTCTTTATGGAGTGTTGACTTGTCTAGGTTTTCAGGCTTTCACTTTTGTTTGTAGATTGGATATTGAAAGTCTAAGTCACTCTTCCCTCACTCTTCTGAGAGTTCTCCTAATCCAGTCCACTGGATACTCTCTCTTCCTCAAATCCAATTGTTGGCGGGGGTTGCCCGCACCCTGGCACCCGAGCGAGCCAGACCCAAGCTCAGGTCTGCTTCCGGCTGTGAGGCGGGAAGGGCGTCCCGGCGGGCTGAGGACCTGAACCTAGGCCCCGCCAGCCACCTGGCCCTCCGCCACCAACCAGAAATCAATTGTCCAAAACCACAAAAGTCACTCTGCCCTAAGCCTTTACCTGGCTAGAGCCGTGTCGGACGGCTCCAAGTGTTCCTAACATGTCCGGACCTGGAGTCCAGACACACCGCCCTTCTACGGCTGATTCAGCCATCCGAGCGAGCCAGACCCAAGCTCAGGTCTGCTTCCGGCTGCGAGGGGGAAAGGGCATCCCGGCGGGCTGAGGACCCGAACCTAGGCCCAACATGGACCAATCTTGCCAGCTGTACCATACAGACTCTTTGGCTCTACCCAAGAGAGCTTCTGAATAAGCATTTTCATGTTATTGAGGTCCTCAGGTGATGTGCATATATCCTAAATTCTACAGAAATGATTTTACATCCTAAGGAGAAAAACAAAAACTCAAAAAAATAAGCAAATTTTTGGAGAAAAAGTAGAACTGAAGCTATTATGAAATACTTCAATTTAAGAATGTTACAGTTTTCTTAATGAACAGTTAAAAAAAAAAAAAAAAAAAAAAAAAAAAAAAAAAAAGAATGACAAATAGTGTGAATTGAAGTTCTTAGAATAAGCTGCATCTGTATTAAAGAGTATGCAGACTGCCTGGCTGACCAGAGTATCATGATAGTATACGGAGGGAATAGTGTAGGTCAAGAGCCACAGTTGTGTTGGTCTGTATCTGACCTACGATTGTCACAAATAAATATCATCATGATAAAATCTCTAGACTAGATCCTCATGTTTGACACAGCCTTAATCAACCCTAGAGCTAGAAGGTGACACTGTCTCAAAAATTTCCAGAATTTTCCTACTTTGCTGTATCCTGCTTGATGTCCCCTGTGTGTTTTTGAAAACACTGAAGCATAACTTTCTTTTCTTTCACTGTAGAAGTCTGGGTAATCTTTTGTTTGGTGGACTGTGTCATGCAGGTTAATTTGAATCCAAAATTCCCAGACCATTGTCACTTGTATTTGGCTCAAAAGGAATTAATTTTTCCCTTAAAGCAGAGCTGTTATTTTATGTTGATAGCAGCATCATTTTTTGTCTTGAAGTACATCTAGCATTCACATTTTATTTGCCTTGAGGTTGGAGAGAGTTCACTAGTATATCTGTGTTTACCAGTTTCCCATGGTATATATATATATATATGNGTTGCACAATTAGGTCTTTTAATTAGAGGCTTGTTCTTGAAATGGAGACTGGGACCCTGACCACGTTCTTTTCTCTGTCTTCACTTCTGAGCAGCTTCGTTCAACATGAAGATCCTCGCCAACATGCCACCTGCCCCTAATTCAATACGTCTCTCCTATCTGGAATGAAATCTTGAAAACTGTGAGCCAATAAAATTTATCTTGTCTATCTCTTTTATATTATAATATCATATTATATATATAATTATATATAGTGTTCAATAAAGTTTTACCTAGTTCCCATGGTGTATATATATATATAATGATATATATATAGTATTATATCTATATATATAATATATATATATATCCGTATCTACATGGGCATGAATCCTCAACATTTCAAGATGTCCTTTCTTCTCAACTCGATCTCTAGATTTAACATAATGTATATCAAAACCTCAGTAAGTTGTTTGGATTTTAAAGCTCATATATATATATATGATATCTATATAAGAGATAAGACAAGATAAATTTTATTATGGCTCACAGTTTTAAAGATTTCATTCCATGATAGGAGAGACGTATTGAATTTAGGTGGCATGTGATGGCGAGGATCTCATGCTTGAACGAAGCTGCTCAGAAGATGAAAGAAAGAGAAAGAACAGGGGTCAGGGTCCCAGTCTCCATTTCAAGAACAAGCCTCTAATTAAAAGACCTAATTGTGCAACATCTCTTATTATTTCCTGCACCTTCCAGTAGTCTTAAGTTGGAAATCCTGTTACTTGAATTTTGAACCATTTACTTTTTGTCTCATAAAAGAAAAACATGCAAGAGGTCTACACACAGTTACCTGCAGCTGTACAGAACACCAACTCTTGAGCTTGTCTGCAAAGGGACTGCTGTGGTTAGCATTTGGACTATCTCCAGGAGGATGCCTTTGTTGCCCAACTTGATAGTATTGGAAGTATGAACACGAAAGTGTCTGGAGGCTTGAGCCAAGACAGAGAGAATACCCAGAAGTGAATTTGTGACTCTCCAAGTCTTGGACCTCTTTCTGAGGCACCTTCTTGACTGTATCCTTTGTAATGAAAATAGAATGGTAAATATCATACTTCCCTAAGCTTTATTGGTTATTCTAATAAATTATCAAGCCAGAGGGCATCAAGAGAACCCTGAGCTTTCTAGTCAGTTGTTCAGATTGCCAGGGAGATTCTAAACTTCTGAGTGAGAGTGAGTGACACCTGAAAAAGTAGCAAACTCATAGGGTCTGCATGACCTCCATGTGGCTAGTGTTCTAACTCACCATTGGATACCAGTGGGTGGCCAGATAGTTTTTACAAAGATACTAAGCAAATGTGAGGAGATCCTGGGCCTTGCTTAGTGTCACCCACTTAGGTCTCTTCTGGTCACACATGTACACTGTATTTCAGTTAACTTGATGAGGATCACAGACCCTCAGGAAACCATCCAGTACTGCAGGCAGGTATGCAATTCAAGGGAGAAGCTCCTCTGTTATTCAACAGCATGAGTTGGTGAATACAGGGGTATCTGAGTTTGAAATGCTGCTTGAGTCTCTCATTGGTCTTTTCAACTAGGGTTTCTTAAACTTCCCACAAGCAATCCCTTTTTGAGAAATTTTTTTATGACCTGGGTTTCTGGTTTATAAATAGGTATATAGAACAAACATTTACTCATAATAAATCATAATGAAATTTATTTTGAAACAATTCTTTGGCATATTTATAATTTTATCAATTATTAAAGATGAAAGCACATTTATATACTAACGAGATGGATACTTGTTTATTTTCATACAAGAATCAAATCTTGCCTGAAAATTGATTCTTTTGATATGACATAGAACATTTCAGTGTTTTTCAGAGTTGATCCATATTTTGATTTTATAATAGTCAATGTTGATGTTTAAAGCCATTTTGGAAATTCTCAGAAATTCTCTCCCAATTCCAAGCCAAAATGCCTGTAACGATTGCATATGTGTGTGTGTGTGTGTGTGTGTGTGTGTGTGTGTGTGCATGTATGTGTGTGAAACCCGTGTTAGCAATTCAAACAGCAATTTTTTAAATCAAATATTCTAACACAGTATAATCCAAAGAGAGACAAATTTAATACTTACACACTGAGGAATAATGGTAAAAAAAACTAAAACTTCTGTTTTCTGTAATTAAAAATTATATTTCTGTAAGAGCAGAAGCTGTATGCACAGTTGATATTGCAGTTCATAACATACAATGGTCTTGAAGCTACCCGGCTGTCTCAAGCAGAATTCTCGGGCAGTGCTTGGCATAGTGGCATGGTGGTTTCCACAGTGCAGAGCACACGTATCCTGTCTTCTGAATTAAGGCTGTGGTAAAATCATGTGATCTGCACAGGGAGCTGCTCATAAACACCTTGGGTTCATTACACATTGATCTTTCAATTAATTTTTGTTTGTCGTCTGTTCAACATTTTATTGTTGCCACATTTTTCACAATCTCCACATTCATTTATGTCCCCCTATATGGGGTTGCAACCCACAATTTAAAAATTGGGTTTAGGTTTGCACACATTTCCTAATTTCTCAAGTTGTTTTTATAGCTTTTGAGATTATTAAATAAGACATAATCCAATGAATGGGAGCTGTCATGACAGCTGCTGGAAAACTATTTTCCTAATGTACATGAATACAATAATGCTTCTTTTCTTTTTTTAATTTAAAAATATTTTATTTACTATCCTTATTTTATGTATATGTGTGTCTTGCCTGCATATAGGTAGGTGCACCCTTGTCGTTCAATGCCCATGGAGGACAAAAGAGGGGATCAGATGCCAGAAACTGGAGTTATGGACAGTTGTTAGCTGTGGGTGTTGGGAATCGAACCTGGATCCTCTGCAAGAGCAGCTAGTGCTCTTAATTGATGAGCCACCTCTCCAGCCCAGGTTTATTTTAGTTTTATAATTAAATTATATATATATATATATAAATAATATATAAATTATATATTTATACTATATATATTATATATATATATATATAAACTCTCTCTCTCTCTCTCTCTCTCTCTCTCTCTCTCGAGAGCTGGGGAGATAGCTCAATCAATAAAACAAGAACTTGAATTTGATCTCATGACCCACATAAGTAAAGATTATGAAAAATTAAAAAAATAAAACACAAGAGTTGGGTACATTGGTGCATGCCTTTAATCCTAGCACTCAGAAGGCAGAGGCAGGTGGATCTCTGTGAGTTCAAGGCCAGCCTGCTCTACAAAGTGAGTTCCAGGCCAGTTGGGGCTTCAGGGAGACCCTGTCTCAAAAAAAAAAGCCCAAACCCCCCAAACAAACAAACAAACAAACAAAAAACAAAACAAAACACGAGAATGGAATAACCAGGAACTGAGGGATACTATGAAAAGACCAAACCTACGAATTGTAGGGATAGAAGAGGAAGAAAACTCACAGGGTGGTGATATGGCCCAGGACTTCAACAAAATTTTAGAGGAAAAATTTCCCAAATTAAACCAAGAGATACCTATACAAGTATTAGAAGCATATAGAACTCCAAGCAGAAAGAACCAGAAAAGAAATTCTCCATGCCATATCGTAGTAAAAACACTAGATGCAAAAGAAAAGCAACAATGCAGGGCGTGGTGGCGCGTGCCTTTAATCCTGGCACTTGGAAGGCAGAGGCAGGTGGATCTTTGTGAGTTCAAGGCCAGCCCGGTCTACAGAGTGAGTTCCAGGACAGCTGGAAAAAAAGGAAAAGAAAAGCAACAAGTTACCTACAGAAGAAATCCTATCAGAATTGCAGCTGATTTCTCAATGCAGATGATGAAAGCCAGAAGAGCCTGGTTTAAAATATTACCAGTTCTAAAAGACTGTAGATGCAACCCAGAGTACTTTATCCAGCAAAAATGTCTATTATAATTGAAGGTGAGAGGAAAATGTCCCATGATATAAATAAGTTGAAAGAATCTCTCCAATAAGACATACCTGCAGAGAATACTTCAAGCAATACAAAGAGTTGGAGGGCAGGGATGACTATAACCAATCAACACCAGAAAACAAATGATACAACCACTATTGAAATAAAAACCTAGGGTAAGAATGTACTAGAAATCAAAATTATTGGAAGCAATTTAATTCTTTCAACAAGAGTTTTAAATATCAATGGAATGAATTTTCCAATCAAGAGACAGAGACTAGTAGAATGGATTAAGAAACAAAACCTCATCTTTTTTTTTTCTTAGCTCCAAGAAACTTACCTCACCTTTAAATAGAGATATTATCCCAAGGTTAAAGGAGGGCAAAAAATAATACAAGTAAATGGCACTAAGAAAGAAGGAGGAGTTGCTATGCTAATACTAGATAAAATAGAATTCAAGGCCTTTGGTTGTGTTTTGTGTGTGGGAGATTTGATCACTAGATGAAACCTCTTTGGGGCAGATAGATGGGCATTTGGCCAAGCCTATGTGGTGCATTTCTGAATATCTGGAAAGATTTGGTTGGCTGGAGCCAACCCCAAGACTTGTAGGGTCATTTTAAGGTTTTTATTTTGTGGTGATGTGTTTGGGGGAAGTGCCCTATTCATCAGGATGAGCATAAATATTGCAAAGTTTAGTATAAAATACTTGTACTGGATTAAAGTGGTTAAATATTTCTAGAATGGAATAATATAAGCATTAAAGCCAGCTTACTAATGGCCTAAATGGGATTATAGCCACACAGGGTTGTGGTTGGTTTTCGGTCCATTCCTGGCTTGTATTGGACTTCTAGTTGTAGATTTGGATTAAAGAGGCACAGACAAGTAATGGGTTACCTTTGACTAATGAAAAGTATTTTTTGGTCTCTGTTTATTATGCAAGTGCTACTTTTGATATATGTTCTGCCCATTTCAAGATAACTTGACTCAAGAAAAGCTAGGTTTACTTCCCTGAACTAGTGGCATGCAGCCCAGAAGGAGACAGTTTGTATGGACTCAGTAATTTTTTTCAGCATAATTCTGGTCAACAGGTATGTTCCCTGTTATTGGAAAACTACAAACCAAGATATAGGGTTTGGGAAAATAAGAGACTACTATGTTTGTAGTAAATCGTTTATATTTAATATATGCCTAAAATTGTTTAAATTTCTCTTCTAGGCTTTGCCTGCTTATCCCATGGTACTGAATTTCTTCCAATCAATGTTTATGTAAGGCTTCTTAGGCTTTTCTTCAGGTTTTATCTAAGTCTGATACAGTAATTAAAAGTACCAGATTAGTGTAACTTAACTTTTTTGCATGCTTAATGCCCATACCTAAGGCCCATACCAATTTGGCCAAGGGATTTAAAGGACAATTTTGTTCCTTGCCCTCTGAGTTCAATTGGCCCCAGGGGATTTTGTACTGGGGGCATCCCTTAAAATGTTCTGCAATTGTGAGTCACCAGGATTCCTGTGCAGGGAGGTCTTAGAGATCCACCAACAGAACCCCAGCCAGTGTCCAGACTATAAAGAGGAAGCTCAATAATAGGGAACAATCTGCGGAAGAGGGGGCGTGGTAGAATGTAAGGGCTGCGATTGGGGTGAATGGTGAAACTACAGCAATATAGTCTGGACACTCATTTGATCAACTTGATTGACCATACAAGCCCCCCCACCCCCCCGCTGGATGGTGGGATCCATGGGCTGTGTGGGTTTGGGCACAACTGCCTGCAAATTGGTTTTACACGAAGGATGCTTGTACTATAAATTATCACTTATTGCTAAAAAAAACTAGAGAGAAAGATTGCAGGACATTTTATGGCAGATGCTTGATCTGGGATGGGGTGGGGTGGGGTGGGGGAAGAGAAGGGAAATATGCCTGAACTGAATTGGAAATGATGTATGAATACACCAAAGCATCAATTAAAAAAAAAAAAAAAAAAAGAGCCTTGGGCTGGAGAGATGGCCTAGCGGTTAAGAGCGCCGACCGCTCTTGCAGAGGACCGGTTTCGATCCCCAGCATTCACATGGTGGCCAAGAACCGTCTGAAACTCCAATTCCAGGAGAACTCTAGTTCCAGGGGAATCCGACACCCTCTTCTGACCTCCGCGGCATTGCACGACACGGGTGCACAAACTTGCATGCAGACAGTACATTCATACACATACAGAAATAAATAAAATTAATAAAAAAAATTTTTTTTAAAAAGAGCCTTATGCTCCAAGGGGAAGCCCAGTCTAACAAGACCTGACCATGTCTTCTGTAGACAGAACTGGTTCAGAATGCCAGAAGGAGCCAGGTGCTCCCCCCCACCCTGAAAACCAGAGTGCCCCCTAAAGACCAGAACCTCAAATGGTCTTGAGAAAACAAAATTTGGTTAATCTGGGCTAATTGTGTGGACTTAAGCACCCCCAAAAAAGTATAACCAAAAGATAAATAGTCAATATATATCTTTTAAAGCCTGAAAAATTGTGCGTCCACATATTGAGCATAAAGTTATATGAAATAATGTTAAACAGGCATAAAATCCTTGGGTCTTGGCCTTCATTAACAGGGTAGGGTCACCTGCAGCCAAAGGACAAGTCCACTATTATTAATTAATGCCTAATAATAAAATTTCCTCTTTCTTTCTAGCAACTATCTAAGTGGAAACTCATACACTGAGTATGAAAAAGACTGAAAAGCAGATCCTGAGTCCAGACATCATAGCCAAATGAACAGAAGGAGAAACCTAACAAATGGACTCTTTGAAACCCTTGGTCAAGAAATTCTAAAGGACTTTTAAGTTGGACATTGGAATTCACCCTGTTCTTACTTCTCCTTGTCTCCTGCCTAGATCATGTACCAAACTATTCCTTCATTTCACCTTCATGGGCACCAGTCAAGGATTTGTTTTCCTTCTATAGTTATGCTTGGGGGTCTTTTAGACTGACCCTCTGAATACCCCAGTTGCCACGCCCAACGTCCCTTTTCAGCATGGAAGAAGTCACAGTGGTTGGAGTCCAGATTCCCTTCTGGAGACTGGGGTGATGCTTTTCAGAGGGCAACATAACCAAACAGGAGCTAGAATTTGATTAGGCAGTTTAGGGATGAGACCCCCCGCCCCCAAATTAACCAGACTCTTTTTCAGCTGAGAACTCAAGGCTTCCTGGACCAGCCAGTAAACACATATCCTCATATCCTTCTGGTAGCCCTGAAAGAGCAGGAAAAGAGGAAAGAATATAAAGGGGTGGGGGTGGGGGAGAAGTACATACCAAGCCCTGCAGATTGCTTTTTTTTTTTTTTTTTTTTTTTTTTTTTT
>VZQC01005228.1:2226075-2339523 GCA_009823505.1 Rhizomys pruinosus
TTTTTTTGGAGTTTTAAAGGAGGGTTTAATTTAATTACAATGCCAGGCCCACACTCAACTGGGGAGGAGGTAGCAACTGAGGAGCGAGTTATGCAGCCTTTTATAAGTACACCAGCCAATCAGAGTTTAACACGATAGTTAAAGTGACCAATCAAGGGGAAGTGTTCAAAGCAAGCAAACAATCATTCCTAGAATGACTCAGGGACTTAGCAGCATCTGCTAGCACTTTCCCTGAGCTTTTATAATCCTTCATTTCATTCCCCCTGTTTTTGTGAGATCTTCAAATCCTTGAAGGAAGTTCATAAGAGCTGATCTCAGTAGGTGTTTCTGAGGTGGAATGATCTCTGCTAGGGAGGGGGATGTACTGGGTCCTTAGCACCATGAGTTTGATGGAATTTACCCACTGGTTAATAAATCTGACAAATGAGTTAAGGATGCGTGGGCCACAAGCAGATTGATTCTTTATTTCATCACAATAAGAAATGGAAATCCCCCCCCCATTTTTTTGTTCTTATTGCTTTGTTTTGTTATTGTCATTTTGTATTGTTTCTGTTTTCCTGTGAAAATAAAAAAGAATAAAAAATAATGCTGTTAGCATGATTTCTTAGCTCTATCATCTGTCATCTACTTATCATTTATCTATCTCTGTATCTCTGATCTATTTCTTTACCTTTTCTCCAATTTATGACTAGATACACTAATTTTGCATTTTTATTTTGTTTTGTGATTTTAATGTATATTTGTATTGAATTTTTGTGTACTCCATACAGTAAATCATAATCATATTCTGACCCCTCCCCACCATTCACACCCAGTCATAGCCCCCTCCCATGGAATTTCATGCATTCTGACATATATGGTAAGGCCTATTGAGACAAGTTTTTTACCCAGATGTCCCTAGGTGCAAGTTCATCCACTGTAGCCTAGTCAGTCTATCTAGATTCGCTCCATTCAAGAAGTTCAGTTCTCCCTTAAAGGGCAGTAATCACCTGCCAATAGTTTCTTGGCTAGGGTTGGGGCTGTTCATTTTCTCAGTTCTATGCTGGGCTTTTGTCAGATCGAGTCTGCGTGGATCTTGTACATGGTGTCGCCATTGCTACAATTTTATATGAGCACGTTTCCAGTGGACTGAATGCCTCTGTTTCCTTATGTTCATGGACCAATCCTGGCTCTTACAATCTTTCTGCCCCCTCTTTGCAAAGAACCCTGAGTCATGGGTGGGTGAGGTTTAATACAGGAGTCCTGTCCAGGGACAAGCACTCTCAAACACATATTCTCTGTGTGGGACCAGTTATGGAATGCTCTGTTACAAAAATCAGCTCCTTTGATGAGTCCTTGCTCTACAAAGCCTTGTCACGCCTGACGATTGCTCTACCACTCAGCTACAAGGCCTTGTCATGCCCGGCGATTGCTCTACCACTCAGCTACAAGGCCTTGTCACGCCTGAGTCATGGGTGGGTGAGGTTTAATACAGGAGTCCTGTCCAGGGACAAGCACTCTTATTCTCTAACACTTGGCCAGTTGTTGTCTTCTGTGTGCATTGCATTCTGTTGCATGAGGAAGCTTCCCTGTTGAGCTGAGGGGTGCGTTAGTATTGTCTCTATCCCTGTTAAGCCTTAGGTGTAGAGGTCCACTGTAGATGTGTCACTTAGGGCTGAGCATCTCTCAAACACATATTCTCTGTGTGGGACCAGTTATGGAATGCTCTGTTACAAAAATCAGCTCCTTTGATGAGTCCTTGCTCTACAAAGCCTTGTCACGCCTGACGATTGCTCTACCACTCAGCTACAAGGCCTTGTCACGCCTGACGATTGCTCTACCACTCAGCTACAAGGCCTTGTCATGCCTGGCGATTGCTCTACCACTCATCTACATACATCTCAACCTTCTACAATTTTGTGTGTATCTTTGGTGCCTCCATGACAGAAATTTCTGGCAATTGGGAATTCCACATCCTCACAAAACTAAAGTGTTTTCCCCGTCAGCGTATATTATTATTTTCTGCTCACTTCAGCACTAAAATTGTCATACTTTACAAATTTTGACCATTTGGTGCCTGAACGATGTCATTCCCGTGTGTCTTTGACTTGCTTGCACATCCTTATTAGCAATGTTGAACATATTTTCTCCTGTCTGTGGCCATTTTTCTTTTCCTTAATGCGCTAATTCAATCCCTTGGACAATTTTAATTTGATTGTCCTTTTTTGAGTTGCAATAATTCTTTACATATTATCTGCATTACTCTTAGGTCCAACATTGTAAACCCCTGAAAAGATCAGTTCTTGCTTGTCTGTTTCCTTTACAAAATGTATTGTGCTTTTAAAAAACCATACTCAGCCCAACAAAGATAAATCTCTTTGTGTGACAGGACTGTGGGAATCAATTTCATTTTCTGCAAATGCAAAATTAAATCTCCTAACATCATTTCTTCACAAATTGGCAATGCCACTTCTGGCATAGGTCAACTTTCATTTAGGGGTGGGTCATTCCAATCCATTCATATATTGATCTGTTACCATTTATAAGTCTTTATAGCCAGTAGGAAAAGTCCTCCTATAGTATTGATTAATTCAGAAGTCTCTTATTTATTTTCAGATTTTACTCTATCATAAACTTTAGGAACACACTTAGCTAAAAAAAACTAATGGGGTTTTGATTTTAATTGAATTGTTTATAGGGAGAGCTCACCATTTTATAATGCAGTTTGCCATTCTACAAAAATAGAATGTCTCTATATTTATTTAGCTTTCTTTAATGTCTTTCCATCAATCGGTATGGTATCTCTGTAAAGATTTGTGATGATTTTATACCAAGAGTATTTTTTGCACTTCATCTCAGCCCAAAGGCTGGGAAGCGATACCATAAGTATTTTTGATTGCTCCAGTAGTGACATCTTCTTAAAAATCATATAACATGCTGAGCATGGTGAGGCACATCTTTAATCCCAGCACTTGGGAGGCAAAGGTAGGCAGATCTCTGTGAGTTTGAGGCTAGCCTGGTCTACACAGAGAGTTCTAGGACAGCTGGGGCTGCTAGGAGACCCTGTCTCAAAAAGACCAAAAAAATCATATAACCTATGTATTTCATATCAATAAAATGTGCTAGCCGGGTGTGGTGGCGCACGCCTTTAATCCTAGCACTTGGGAAGTAGAGGCAGGTGGATCTTTGTGAGTTCAAGACCAGCCTGGTCTACAGAGTGAGTTCCAGGACAGCTGGGGCTGCAGGGAGACCCTGTCTTGAAAAGACAAAAAAAAAAAAAAAAAAAAAAAAAGAAAGGTGAAGTGAGTTGTGTATTAGAAGGGTAAAACTGGGAAAAGTGTTATAATTTAAAATTTCACTGGTTTTCTGTATTTCTACATTAGTTTGGATTTTGAATTTAGTTGCACATTTTAGAATAATATATTATTTTCTTATTACAGTGATTTATTTTTTCTGTTGAGAGGATCATATGATTTTTCTACCCTAACCTGTTAATCTTATAAATGACATTAGTTGTTTCTCTTACTATACCGTCTCCTTTAATTACTTTGGAAAGCCAGTAAAGTCATGTATTCTCCTGAACTTTCCTGTTTTATTGGTTTATTAATATATTTTCTAGGATTTTTATTCTATGTTCGTCAGTGACATTGCCATGTTAGTTTTTTTTTTCTCATGATATCCTAACCTATTTTCAAAACTGTGCTAAAGATAATATTGTAAAATGTTTGATAGATGTTATTTTTTTCTTCTCTGGTAGAAATGAAATAAAATTAAAATTATTATTTTCTAATAGTTTGCCAGAACTTCCTTATAAGATTATCTAGCCATGGCATTTTAGAACAGAAGATTTTAAAGTATTGATTCAATTATGAAAATTATTTTAGAAATATTGAGTCCTTATTTCCCTTATTGAATGAATGATGCATTTCCTCTTAAGGTGTTTGTCTATTTTATTTAAATTTAAAAATTAATTTACATGGAGATTATGATTATAAAATAGTTGGGGGCTGAAGAGAGGACTTGGTGGGTAAGTGCACTTGCTGTTCTTCCAGAGGACCCAGGTTTGATTCCCAGCAATCACACTCCAGCTATCATCTGTAACTCTGGTTCCAGAGGATCTGACACCCTCTTCTGGCCTCTGCAGGGCATTGCACTCATGCAGTGCCCTTACATCTGTGAAGTCAAAGAACTCATTCATATATAATAAAATATTTGATACATTTACTTGCCATAGTGTCTCCATGTTCTCCTTTTATTCCTAATATTTCTTATGTCTTCTTTCTTATTTTGTGGTGATTCTGGACAGTGATTTGTCACTTTTTTAGTTATGTAAATAAAGTTACTTTGGCTTCTTTGCCTCTAGTCTACCAATTTCTTCTATATCTTGCTTCTTTTACTTTTGTGTTTATTTGTGTGAACCTGGGTAGCAAGGTGGATGTTGAATGTCTTCCTAAATAACTTCACTTGTATCTATCTATCTATCTATCTATCTATCTATCTATCTATCTATCTATCTACTTATTAATTTAAGATAGGGTCTGTAACTGAACATGGTGTTTCCCTGTTTTCTAGACAGGCTGTCCAGTGAGCTCCAGGGTTCTTCCTCTCTCTGTCTCTTTGGCATCCAGATTATGAGCATGCACGCTCATGCTACACGGATCCTAGAAGTTTGAGCTCGAGTCCTCAAGCTTGTGCAGCCAGCACTTTATTCACTTAACTATGTCCCCAGCCCCACTTTCTGTTGCTTCAATTTTTGTGCATTTCATACAATGCTTCTTAACCATATGTAGAGACTCTCAGTGTACGAACCCATTTACTTTGGGTATGCTTTTCTATTTCTAATTTCTGATTATAGATACTTGACTCATCAACAAAGTAATTTCATCCTTAACACTCCCACTCTGGAGTTGCCAACTGCCTAGTTGTGAGGTATGATCTGGAAAACCCCATGTGGCAAGAGACCTAGATATTTGTTCAATACCAGCAAAGGGACTAAGGTAACCAGACATCTCTCAAATCCCTGCCTCTCCAGGCCTCCACAGAGCTATAATACAGAGATCTATTTTTTCCCTCTGCCTCGCCCTTTCCCCTTCCCCATCCTCCTGCCTTTTCCCCACCTTCACCTTCTGTAGCTCCAGTTAGTCTAGAAATGGTTATGTGGACCAGACTGGCCTTGAACTCACAGACATCAACTTACATCTGCCTCCAGCCTGCTGTGATTAAAGGTGTGTGCCACCACACACCAGCTTGACCTACATTTCTTAATTGCAACCTCACAAGGTACAGTAAGGAAAAGCCACAGGATGAAGCCATACTTGGATTCACCACACTTAGCTTGTAAAATATTAAGTATTTGTTGCTTCCAGCTTTGCTTGTAATAGATAACTGATAGAGATGTGTATGTATGTGTATAAAAGTAAATATTTCTCCTTTTAAGTTATTTTTACCCCATCTACTTATTTATAAACTATGTAAATGATCAATCTTCTTTAATTACCCAATAAATTATGTCTCAGTTAATCATTAAAATCACGAAATTTATAACTCAAATGCAAAGATTTTTGAATAATCTTTGGTCACTCTTCTCTTAACTGATTTTATTCCAGTAATGCATTTCCTAAATATATTTTAGAGTCTGACAGTTATTAATATGTCATAACATCATTTTTGTAATCATATTTCTATACTAAGCACTTCTTTCAATTCAGTAGTCTGTCTGGAATCACTTTGACCCTTCAAATCTAAGCCTTTGGGAATGCCTCTATATGTTTTCTATGTTGTCAGCATGGCTTAACTCAAAATATATTTGTTTCAAGGGAACTTTAACATTTTAATTTCAATATATTATACTTACATACAAATCTAAAACCAGAAATCTGAAGAAAATTTAAATAGTGAACACACTGTATAATATAAATTAAAGAATTAGGGTGTGACAGCAGCCTGGAATCTTCCCTGTAATCCTCATCTAAACTAACTCCCCAAAGTTAACACTTATCCTCTCTTCCAATACCATATGTAGAATAGCTTTTCTTTCTGTGGACTCTTTATGGTGGACTCCTGTGGTGTATAACGTTTTAATGTTGGACTTCTCTTGTTCAAAAATATGTTTTTGAGATTTCACATATTGTTGCCTATCAATGTAGTTTGTTCATTTCCACAGTGTATTTGATTATTTTTGAAATATTTGATTATTTTTCTCTACTTGATTTTCCAAACATACTTTAGCATCACAATTTTTTTTTGCTATTTTGTGTCCTTTGCTTATTACCACATTCACTAAGATCTCCAGATTAGTGTTGGATAGCTGGCAGCATGCACAGTTGTTTCCGTTATACTCAGGGGGAGTTTCATTATTGCACAAAGGAAGTGATATTTGCTTTTAGCATTTTAAAAATGTACCACTTATCAGAATAAGGATGTTTCCTTCTACTATGAATTTGAAGTGCTCTTTTAGTAATTAATGGGGACTGAACTTTGTCAAGTACCTTTCTACCTCTATAAAATTATCATATAATTTTCTTTCTATACAGTGACTTATAATACTTAATTTTGGAATTTAGCCAACCTTGCACACCTAGAATAAAGTCTACCTGGTCTGGGGGATATTATTCTTCCATATATCATTGGGATCCATTTGCCAACATTTTATTATTTATTTTTGTAATTATCTTCATAAAAGAGTTTAGTCTCAATTTCCTGCATAGTTCTTTGGTCAGGATCTGTCATCCAGTAATCAGTGGTTTTTTTTTTTTTTTTTTTTTNCAAAAGACTTTTCTTTGTGCACCAGTTGTAGCCTGTCAAAAGCTGCACACTGGTCAAATGTACGGAAGAAGCATGAGGTGCCGACTCATTGTACATGGTACATCTACAGTGTAATCTCTACATCTAAGACTCAGGGATATTGGCTGAAGAGGAGGTGGAACAAATATAAGAACCAGATGGCTCAAGACACTTTGTTATGCATTCTAGACATGACAGGGGAGCTGCACGCATGAACTCCAAAGTATGGTAGTCTAACAAGAGCTTGCATAATGCAAAACCGTTGACATAGATGGGGGAAATGTCATAGGTCCTATCTCAAGAAGTAGAGTATAGGCAATTGAAGGATAGTGAAGGAAGTAGATTCAGTGTTCTTTAGGGATGAGCTCCCTGAGAAGTTATATAATCCCAAATGGAAAGCCCTAACACAAGTACACAGGAGGACCCACTAAATAGACTCAGTGGAAAAATAAATATAATTTAATTTATATTATATATATAATCTATATATATATATTATTAATATTATTATTCATCAAATAAGAGACAAGAAATTAGGAGAGAAAGGAGTGAATAGGAGGGGGGCTGGTCGGCAGGGACAGAAATAATGCAAAAACATACATGTGTATGAAAGTTTGAAAATAACAAATTTTTAAAATCTAACAAACTGATGCAGTCCTTTCTGTTGTTGTTTTTTTTATATGCATCGCCTCTCCACAAGAAATATTAACAACTGGATTATTGATGCTATCACCGCAGATTGAGGGATAATTCGTAGTAAGTCTTTATATGAGCATGTATATTAAGACAAATATATTACGTCAGCAGTTGAACACGCTCTGACTACACAATGAATTATTCCTGCTAGGAGATGTTGGCTAGAAAGATTACACCCCCACCCCAATTAAAGGCCTTTGCCTATAACGTGGATATAGCAAGGAGAAAGGCAGTAAGTCCTGTGTCGAAGACCTGGGGAGAATAAAAATGTTATGAGACGTACTTGCTAACGTACAACTGGCCTTGAACACAAAAAGGTTACCAAAGGCCACTAAATAGCAGCAAATTTGGTCTCCCTGAGACAAGCAAGTCTCCTCTGTCATATCAGCTACAACCTCAACTGCCTGGAGATACTGTGGCAACAGTGGCAGCCAAGTATTATATATATATATATATAAATATATATATATATATATATATATAGTATATATATCCAAACTAATTGGCTATCAGCTCTCTCCTTGGAGGATAACTCACAGGGATGCCACAAGCTTATGTCCTCTAGTGGTTAGGAGATGTTATAAACCAAAATAAGAACTTGTCACCCTTTATAGAGAACCACAGTTTGCGGATTAGCATACCATCCAAGCATCTGTGTCTATGCTCACAGCTTAGCTTGCCATAATAATTAGTACTGCTTAAATGCCTGTCCATCCAATTGCTTGTGCTTTGTTAGTATGACTAAAAAGGTATCACTGGATAGCTGTCAACCCATAAGGGAAACAACTGAACAGACTAGAGTCCAAAATGACAACTCCAAAGAAAGTAGACTGTTTTCTTCTCCACCCACTTGGCCCCTTTCCCAAAGCCCAGGGAACAAATTGCGAAGAGGAGGAGGGGTGGTGAATGTAAGGGCTGTGGAGAGATAGGGTGAATCATGAGACTACAGCAGCAATATAGTCTGGACCCCTAATTGATCAACATGTCTTGCATACAGCTTCTCCAACGGACTATGGGAACCTTGGTTGTTCAAAATTTGGACATAGATACTTGCAAAATGCAATTACATAATGTACGGCAAATTGAGTAACATAAATGTTATCTGAAAACAACTGTGTTATAT
Source organism: Rhizomys pruinosus (assembly GCA_009823505.1). NCBI lineage: Eukaryota > Metazoa > Chordata > Mammalia > Rodentia > Spalacidae > Rhizomys > Rhizomys pruinosus. The sequence continues at coordinate 2,234,657 of VZQC01005228.1, forward strand.
ATTGTAGAATCCTTAAAAATAAACAAATAATAAATAAATATAGTATTATTTATTTATATATATAAAATCTAAAACAAACTAAACTAACCCCATCCAGGCATAGTGAATCAGGCATCTACTGCTACTACTCAGGAGGGTGAGCAGAAAGATCCAGGCTAGCCTGTGCTATACAGCAAAATTTTTGCACACATGCATACCACACACACACACACACACACACACACACACAGTCCTATGTTGCTGGGGAATGGGCTTGAGGATAGGGAAGGAATAAAACATAGAAGGTTTGAGATTTCTAGAGCAGAATGATTATTATACCAGCCTCACTAAAAACTATGTAATTTTGAATTTTTTTCATAATAAATCATTAAAATCAATAACAAAAAGAAATATTATCAACATTGCAACAATTGTTGCAGTATACCAAAGAAGGCTATTATTTCATAATTCATTTTAAAAAATGAATTATGCCAGGCGTGGTGGTGCACGCCTTTAATCCCAGCACTTGGGAGGAAGAAATAGGCAGGTCTCTGGGGTTCAAGGCCAGTCCTGATCTACAGAGCGAGTTCCAGGCCATCCTGGTACAAAAGGGAGAACCCTGTCTCAAAAATACCAATAAGACAGGAGAAGGAAATTAAAGGAGTTCTAATTGTAAAAGTAGAGGTCAAACTATACCTATTTGAAGATTACATGATATTATAAAGGAACACCAAATTTCAACCAGAAAACTGTTAGAAACAACTAACAGTTTCAGTAATTGGAAGGTAACAAAAATAATCTGCAAAATTCAGTAGTCTTTCTATAAGCCAATAACAAGAAATTGGAGAAGGAATACATGGAAATCATTCTACTCACAATAGCATCAAAATCTCAGAATAAACCTGACCAAAGACATTAAAAATATCTATAATGAAAAATTTAAATCTTTGAAGGAGATTGAGGAGGACACCAGAAGGTGGTAAGATCCCCCATGCTTATGGATTAGAAGAATTAATAGATTGAAAATGATGATCATACAAAAGTAGTATATACATTTAATGCAATCCCAAACAAAATCCCCATGACTTTCTTCACAGACTTGGAAAAATATCATAAAATGAATGTGGAAAAAACAAAAGACCTCAGATAGCCAAAGCAACCCAGAGAACAAAGAATAATGCAGAAGGGATTACTATACCAGATTTCAAACTATATTACAAAGCTATATACATAAAACAGCATGGTATTAGCACAAAAAACAGATCTGTAGATCAATGACACAAAATTGAAGACCCAGACTTGAAGACACACAATTTCAGCCATGTAATATTTGACAAAGAGGCCAAGAACACTCAGTGAAGGAAAGAGAGTATCTTCAGCATATGGTGCTGGCAAAACTGGACTACCACTTGTAGAATCATGAAGCTAAATCTCTATCTTTCACCTTGTGAAAAAGTCAACTCTAAATGGAACAAAGACCTCAATGTGAAATGTGTAACTCTGAAAATGTCAGAAGAACACATTCGCAGTACCCTACAAGATATAGGTGTGGGAAAAGGCTTGCTAAATCAGACAGTAGTTTCACAGGAAATAAGGTCAGCAATCAACAAATGGAACCTCATTAAAAAGGTTCTGCATAACCAAAGAAACAATCAAAGAAGTGAAGAGAAGAAATAAAGATGACTAAGACACATCTTAAAAAGTGCTCAATATCGTTAATAATTAATGAAATGAAAATAAAAACCAATTTAAGATTTTATCTTGCACAAGTAATGCTGGCTATGATCAGGAAAATAAGGATATCAAAAGGTGGAGAGGTTTCCGAGAAAGGGGAGCATTCATTCATTGCTGATGTGATTACAAACTCTTGCAACCATTATGAAAAGCAGTGTGGACAACTTTTAAAAGACTAAAAATGTACCTACCATTTATCCAGTAATACTACTCCTGTGTGTATACCCAAAGCATCCATCCTTTAGCAGAAATATGTGCACAACCTTGTTTATTGCAGCTCTTTTCACAAAAGCAAAGACCTGGAAACACCCCAAGTATCCCTCAACTGATGAGTGATTAATGAAAATGTGGTACAATTACACAGTGGATTTCTACGCAGGGGTAAAGAAAGAGGCATCATGAATTTTAAAGGAAAATGAATTGAAATAGAGACTGTTATGCTAAGTGAAATATCACAGTCTTGGAAAATGTGTATGTGTATGAATGTACTGTCTGCATGCAAGTCTGTACACCCGTGTCATGCAATGCCGCGGAGGTCAGAAGAGGGTCTCAGATTCCCCTGGAACTGGAGTTCTCCTGTAATTGGAGTTTCAGACGGCTCTCAGCCGCCATGTGGGTGCTGGGGATCGAACCCACGTCCTCTGCAAGAGCGGTCGGCGCTCTTAACCACTAGGCCATCTCTCCAGCCCCTGGCTAATTTCTTAGTAAAAATAATACCACATTGACTAATATTACTATAGATACAGCTTGAAAATCATGTCTTTGATTTCCTCTGTTCTAAGACATATGAAAAAGAATAAATCTCTTTTTTTAAAGTACATTAAAACATACATCAACTTGCTATGTAATTTAAGAATATAAATTATATTTATTTTTTCCACTGAGTCTATTTAGTGGTCCTCCTGTGTACTTGTGTTTAGGGCTTTCCATTTGGGATTATATAACTTCTCAGGGAGCTCATCCCTAAAGAACACTGAATCTACTTCCTTCACTATCCTTCAATTGCCTATAGCTCTACTTCTTGAGATAGGACCTATGACATTTCCCCCATCTATGTCAACTGGTTTTGCATTATGCAGCTCTTGTTAGACTACCATACTTTGGAGATTTCATGCGTGCAGCTCCCCTGTCATGTCTAGAATGCAACATGTGTCTTGACCATCTGGTTCTTATATTTGTTCCACCTCCTCTTCAGCCATATTCCCTGAGTCTTAGATGTAGAGATTACACTGTAGATGTACCATGTACAATGAGTCGGGCACCTCATTGCTTCTTCTCGACATTTGACCAGTTGTGCAGCTTTGTGACAGGCTACAACTGTTGCACAAAGAAATTTCTTTGATTAGTGGTGAGAGGTCCACTTGTGTGTAAATATAAGGATATGGACTTAGAATATAGTAAGAAATTTACATTGGTCAGGGGGCTGGAGAGATGGCTCAGCAGTTAAGAGCACCGACTGCTCTTGCCGCGGACCTGGGTTTGATTCCCAGCATTCACATGGTGGGTAAGAACCATCTTTAATTCCAGTTCCAGGGGAATCTGACACCCTCTTCTGACCTCTGCAGCATTACACTAAATGGGTGCACAAACCTACATGCAGACAGTACATTGATACACATAAAAAATAATAAGTAAAATCTCTAAAGAAAGACATTTACATTGGTCAAAGAAAATGACAAAACTAGGTTTTTCTCTAGGATCTACGACCTCTCCAGCTATGTGTATGTACTTGGCTATGGTTACAGTACCATGCATGAGATCCCTCCAATTGTGAGTGTCTTAAGTCCAATTAGGTTGCTTTCAATTAACCCCAGAATAAAAGTGCCAATACTACATGAATGGAGAAAGTTTGGCCAGTAATTGTTGTAGGTCACGGGCTTTATATCTGGGTAGGATCATTGATTCCCCCGCCCCCCGCCCCTTGGCAGCTTGTACAGTATCTTCTGATACTATGAGAGCTAGTCTTCATGGAGGAGGATTTCAGGACTTTTCTAGTTCAACTGGATCAAATTTTGTGTCTGAAATAGCAATAAGGTCTTATCTTCAAGCTCTGCAAGGCAATCAAAGACTGTGGCAATAGGCTATCATGCTTTGGTAGTCTCTTGGACTACCCCTGACCCCCAATCGCAGTGAGGTTTCCTTTGCTTGGCCTATGATTTTTGTTACGTAGCCAACCACTATAGACATGCACCCTCAATTGTATTATATATGTGTTTTTCAGTAGGCTTAATAAATATTCCATTTCCCTTCAGTTTTTCCAACACTTAAGCATCATTTATTTCTCCTTCCTCTCACTGCCCCTGTATGGCCCTCTCTTCTCCCTCTCCAGTTAACTTATCCCTGCCCCCATTCATTGATAATACCTATCTCCTACTAATACCCTCTCTCAAGCTCCTTCTTCCCCTTTCCCATTATGGTTACTTTCCATTTCCCTGGTTTCTGTGGTTCCATCAGTTATACATGCACATTTAAGGATTTGTAGCTAGGATCCACAAATGAGAGAGAATATGTGTTGCTTACTTATCTGAGTCTGGGTTACCTTACTTAGTACAATAGTTTCTATTTCAAACCATGATTTCATTTTTCTTTATTACTGAATAAAACTTCATGCATAAATGTGCCATATTTACATTACCCAGTCATCAGCATTTAGTTTGTTTCTGTCCCCTTGCTATTGGGCAAAGAGAAGCAACAAAGATGGCCAAGCAAGTATCTCTGTAATAGGATAGATACTGAGTCCTTCGAGTATATGCCAAGGAGCACTATATCTGCATCACAAGGGATCCAGACATACCACTTCTGTTTTCAGAAGTCTTCCACACTGATTTCCACATGGTTGTGCCAGTTTGCCATCCCACAGGCAGTGAATAATTCCCCTTTCCCCACATTCTCCCCTGAGTTTGTTGTCATTTGTTTTATTGTTCTTAGCCTTTCTGACTGGGGTAAGTTGAAACCTTAATTATGAAGGTATTTCCAAGCCATTTTATTTCTTCCTTTGAAGGCTCCATGCTCCAGTCTGTATCCAGTTACACGTTTTCTTGATACTTTGTTTCATGAGTTCTTTGTATATTGTGGATATTAATCTTCTATCAGAGATAAAACTGTCCAACATTCTCTGTGTACTTCTGCTTCATTCAGTTGATTGTTTACTGTATAGAAGCATTTAGTGAGGTCCCATTTATCAACTGTTTACCTTAATTCCTAATTGAATAGTCTGCTTTATAATGTCTTGTTTTCTTCAACGGCTTCATTGGTTTAGGTTTCACACTGAGGTCTTTAATTCATTTAGTGCTGTTTTGTACAGGGTGTTGGACATCAATCTAATTTCATTCTTCTACATGTGGAGTTCCAGTTTTCCTAGCACCATTTGTTGAAGATGCTGTCTTTTTGTAGTGTGTATTCTTGACATCTTTGTCAAATATCAGGTAGCTGAAATTGCATGCACTCATGTTTGGGGCTTCTATTTTGCTCAGTTGATCTATGTGTCTGTTTTTGTGCATGCCATGTCCCTTTTATTAGTATAGCTCTGCAGTGTAGTTTGAACTCTGGTATGGCAATTTCCCCGGCATTGCCTTTTCTGCTTAGTATTGCTTTGATTAACTGAGTTTTTTTTGTTTGTTTGTTTGTTTGTTTTACGTAAGAATTTTAGGAATTTTCTATTTCTGCAAAAAAATGTCAAGGAGATATTTATTTTGATTCTGCTGAATATGTAAGTTGCTTTTTGTTTGATGATCATTTGCACAATATTATTTCTACCAATCCATGAGCAAGCACAAGAGGTCTTTCTGTCTTCTAGTGTCTGCCTCAGTCTCTTTCTCCACAGATTTAGTTTCCATTGTAGAAATTAACTATAGAAATCTAATTTCTTTTGTTCGGTTTATTCCTAGATATAATTTTTGAGACTATTGTAAGTGGTCGTCTTTCCTTTATTTCTTTCTCTGACTGTTACTGGTATGTAAAAAAGGCTGATGATTTTTGTAAATGGATTTCATATCCTGTCACTTTGCTGAAAGTGCTGGTTACTTCTAGAATTTTTCTAGTGAAAATTTTGGGATCTCTTATCTATAATATAACATCTGCAAATAGGGATAATTTGACTTATTTTCCAATTAGCACCCCTTTAATTTCTTATTTCCTTATTTTGTCTTGTTGCTATCACTAAGATTTCTCCTCAACTTCATGACCCTTCCTTCTATAATTAGCATTGTTATAATATCCTCACATGTATATTTACAATCTACTGAGCCCATTTAGTGTTGTTCATATGTGTTCAGGACTAATCATTTGGAACTGGGTAATCTATCAAAGAGTTCATTGCTGATTTGCTGGGCAAAGCTGATTTTCCCTCTCAGCAGCTACATCTTGCTTACATCTAGGATTCAGGCCTTTCAAAATCTCCCCTATTCAAGATGTTCCTGAGTCTTAGTTATGGGGATTGTATTTCTTAATTATTTCTTAAATAATTTAGATGTTACTAATGAAGTCAACAACCTTAAGGGAAAATTTATTATTTTTGTTTTTTTTTCTATGTTTTTGAGACAGATTCTCCTTATAGCCTCAGGTGACCTGAAACATGGTGTGTAGACCAGTCTGGCCTTGATCTCACAGGTCCCCCTGCTCCTGCCTCTGAGGAGCTGGGATTAAAGGCAGGCACTACAATGCTCAGCTTAAAATTTATATTTTTAATAATCATTTTATACCCATGTCACACCCTTCTTTGCTGGATATAAGAACACATAGTGTTAATTGTTTCTGTTTCTAAGGCTAGAACAGGCCGGACTGAGGCCTTGATGTTAAGTGATCTACAGAGGAGTGGTATGCTTACCTGTGTTTTCTTGTTCTTTCCCACAGTTCCCAGAGGATTCTGCTGAGCTCATCTGGGCTTGGTTCCAGTTTGCAGTTCAAGTTCAGGTCAGCTCCATGATCCTCTTTCAGTCTGCAGAGGCCTGTTTTCCTTTTGGTGGATGAAGAATAGACAAGTAACAAAGCTAAACCATGCAAACCCATGAGAAGTTTCTGCTCACTGAATGCAATTCATTCCACAGAACAAATTAAGGTTTAGGGCAAAGGCCAAAATCTGAAATCTAAGGGCAGGGAGTACTCTTTGATTGTACAAATGATGTTAAAAGAGGAAGAGAGAAAACTCCCTACCATCAATAAATTACTTCATCAAGACTTCATACATGCTATCATCTCATTTATTTATCAACTTTCTTTCTTTTCTCCTTTTTCATTATTCCAAGAGATCTGTCAATTTTACTACTGTTTTCATAGTGCAAAGTTTCAGTTTTCTTAATTTTCTTTGCTGCATGTTTCCAAAATTTTCATTAATTTATACATCATTTATCCTTGGTATTTTCCTCTATTTTCCATGAGTTTAATCCATTGTTCTTTATCTAATTTCTTGAGATAGACCTTTAGAAAATTGCCTTTCAGTATAGTAGACTTCTAAAAGTAGTTTTAGGATATAAGTAAAATTGGGAATGTGATTTTTTATTATCTCAGTATTTCTAATTTACTTTATGATTTTAATTTGACTAATAGGTTATTTAAAAATACATTGTTTGGGGCTGAAGAAATGGCTCAGTGGATGAGTACTGGCTGTTCTTGCAGAAGATGTAGCTTCGATTCCCAACACCCATGTGGAAGCTAACAAGTGTGTATAACTCCAATTCCAGGGGATCTGACACCTTTTTCTGACCTCTATGAGCACATCAGGACACAGGTGCACTGACACACATGCAGGTATAACACTCATACACATAAAATAAAAATAAAATATTAAAAATATGTTGTTTAATTTCATAATGATGTTTTCTACTTTTATTTGTTTATTTAGGTCTAACTTAAATTATCTGTGGTTATCCAATGCTTTTTGTAAGGAATTTTTTTGTCATTTTTAAAAGTTACATGCATATGTATGTGTGTCTGTGTATACATGTGTGAGTACAGCTGTCCATGGATTCCAGAAGAAGGTGTTGGATCCCCTCAAGATGCAGCTATAGGTAGTTTTAAGCTGCCCAATGTGGATGCTGGAAGCTGAACTGACATCTTCTGCAAGAACAGCAAGCATCCTCAACAAATGGTGCTGGGAAAACTGGATATCCACCAAGTACAAGAATGAAATTGGACCCTTGTCATTCACACTGCATAAAAGTCAACTCCAAATGGATCAAATACCTCAATATAAAACCTGAAACTCTGGGCTGGAGAGGTGGCTCAGTGGTTAAAAGGACCGACTGCTCTTGCAGAGGACATGGGTTCAATTCCCAGCACCCACACAGAGGCTGATAACTGTATTTAACTCCAGTTCCAGGGGAATCTGACGCCCTCTTCTGACCTCTGCAGCACTGCACAACACAGGTACACCTACATACATGTAGACAGTACACTCATACATATTAAAAAAATCTTAACAACCCAGTGATAAAAAACAAACAAACACTGAAACTATGAAAAAATATAGGCAGTATCTTCCAAGAAAGGAAAGGACTTTCTAAATCACACTTCTCTACAGCAAAAGAAACAGACAAGGAAGGAAAGAGGAATCCCATTGAGTGGTAGAAAATATTTTCCATCTATACATCCAACAGAGGACTAATATCCAGAATATACAAATAATTCAATAAGTGAAGAAACAGGAAAATAAACGGCACAATAAAAAAGATGGGCTATAGATCTGAACAGGGAGTTCTAAAGCAAAGAAATAAAAATGGCTAAGAAACACCTTGAAAAGTGCTCAACACCTTTAGTAATTAGAGAACTATAGATAAAAAAAGAATTTAAGATTCCATCTTAGCCAGTCCTACTGGCTAAGATCAAGAGAACAAAAGACACCAAATGCTGGCGATGATGTGTAGAAAGGGGAACCCTCATTCACTGCTGGTGGGAATGCAAACCCTTGCTACGACTATGGAAAGCAGTGTGAAGAACTCTCAAAAAACTAAAAACGAATCTATCATTTGATCTAGTTATACAACTCCTTGGCATATACACCAAGGACTCATTCTACTGTAGAGACACCTGTATACCCATGCTTACTGCTGCTCTCCTCATCACAATAGGAAGAAATATAAACACCCTAAATGTCCCTCAGCTGGTGAATGGATTATGAAAATGTGATACATTTACACAAAGCGTTCTGCTCAGCAGCAAGAAAAGATGAAATTGTGAAATTTGCAGGTAAATTCACAGAGCTTGAGAGTGTTATACTAAGTGAAGTAACAGGAACGCAGAAGAGCAAGTGATCTATGTTCTCCCTTATTCCCACGTTGTAGCACCAATCTCTTAGACTTGAGAATATATCCTGATGTAACAACACCAGGAGGGAGAGTATGGAAGAGATATTGGGGGGGAGTGGGAATGTTTGACTAGGAGGGAGGGACATGCAGAGGGTCACAGTGGGAGAGGAGGGAACACAGGAGAAGGGGGATGAAGGGAGGTGGGTGTTATTGGGGGAGCTGGGAAAATGGGGGCGCTTGGAGTGGGGAGGGAGGAGGGAGGGACGAGGGGAGGGAGAGAGAATAGAGATAAAAGAATCTGGGGAATGAGAGAAGCCAGAAGGAAATGTGTTGCCTCCAAAAGCCCTGTCAGAAATGCACATACAGTGTCTGAACATTAGTGCACACATGTACCTGGGGGTGTTTGGCAAGGAACATAGTGCCAGGCAGGAGAGACCTCCCTTTGTGTGGTTGGTGAGAGTGGTCCAAGAGACTCCCAAAATAACACAGGCTGTTGCCAGAGCTCTTGATTATCGCCAGCACTAGAAGATAATACCCTACTGCTAAAGACAGGACATATTTTGGATCCAGGACTTGGAGCAGTGGAGCAGGAACTGACTTTGAAGCCTTCTACCTGAAGTTTAGCTCGCATAGTGCTAGATGATAATGTACATCTGCTAAGGGAGAAAAGTCAATCCATGGTGCAACCCAAGTCTAAAACCTAATAACCATAATGAGCTGCACAGCAAACCACCTCTATTGGTGCAGTTATCTGGTGGTGGGTTTAATCAACAGCTACTTAATTGGACTTAAAGCTCTCTCAATGGGAGTGGGCTTATAGGTGGTACTGTAATTATAGGTAAATATATATGGCTGGAGAGATCATAGATCCTCGAGAAAAATCTAACATCTGTCATATCTCTAGATAAATGAAATTTCTTACCATATCCTAAATGTGGAGATCCTTATATTTATAGACAAGCAGACTGTACATTCATCAAGGAAATTTCTTTTCTGCAACAGATGGAAGCTACTGCAGAATCCCACAACTGGCCAGACAGAGAATATATGTCTGGGAGATGTCCAGTTCTAGGTCACCCAGTCTTGATTCAATCTACAATTTACCCTCTACATCTAAGGCTAATGGAACATAGTAGAATGAGGGGTAAAGAGAAAACTAACACATCTCTCAACTCTTACTAGTAAAGCTTCCTTACACAACAGAGTACAATGCACACAGAAGTCTGACTAGATTCCAGTGGATGAGTTTGCTCTGCAGGACATCTATATGCAAATGCTAGGCCAGATAGGACTTAGTGTACATGGTGGAATACATAATACATGAGGTCTGGTAGGGACTTGGGGGGTGTGGATGGGGAGAAGTCTAAATTTGATTAAGAACTGTTGTATGAAATGTACAAAAGCTCAATAATTTTTTTTAAAAGAAGAAGAACTTTTAACCACTGAGCCATCTCTCCAGCCCTATGCAATATGTTTTGAATGGCTTTTTTTTTAATTTAATGAGAGTTATAACCCAGAATTTGGTCAATTTCAGAGAAACTTTTTCATACCTACTTGAAGAGAATACATATTCTAAAACAAGCTTAGTGTTTTAATTGAATTCAGTCTAATTTACATTTAATGAAATTGTTAATGTGGTTAAGTGAATATTGGCCATTTTGTTATTTTATTTTTGTTCCATGTTTCCTTTTTTCTCATTTTTCCTGTTTTTGGATTAATCAGATATTTTAAATGCCCTGCGTTTCCTCTTCTTGATTTTATTTCAGTGCTAAGTACAGCGATGGTAGCATGCTTCCCTGAAGTTTATTGAATTAAAATAAATCATTGGATAATGCATAAACCATATAATACTTTAGTTCCCTTAAACCCCCTCTGTCCTTTTAATGTTGTTATTACTTTGTGTTTTAATTCTGCATACAGTTTTAAACTATTGAAAAATGGTTTTGTTGCTGGTGTTGTTGCTCTAACCTGTAATTCCAGCACTTGGGAGGCCAGTGTAGAACTGCCCCCAAATTCAAGGCTAGCTGGTGCTCCATAGTGAGTTCAGGGCCCACCTTGTTGTTGTTTCATGCTTATTTATGCATCTTCTTCTGGCTTATCTTTGCTGCAGGCTTTGACATGACAGCCTGGAAGTCCTCTAGGGCCTCTCCCCAGTACCAGGTCCTCAAACCTGATCTTCCCTTTCTTGTAGGTGTGGGACCTCCCCACTGCCCCTTGGCTTTGGCAGTGGCTGTGAGCTTATAGCCCCAGCCTTTCAGCAACTTCAGAAACTGCTATGTCTTGAAGGAAAAAAACGTGTTAGGTCTACATCTTCACCTCTTCATTTGTATTTATGCAGCGAGTCACTTGAGTCTGGATTTTTCTTTTTTTTCTCTGCATAGTTTTCTGGACTGTCAAAGATACCTTGGGGTAGTGTTCCTATGCTGGGACATGGACTTACCAAATAAAATAAAGTAAAAATTAGCTGGACAGTATTAGTGGTTCAATGATTTCTTTCCCCAAATCGCTACCTCTTGAAATATGATGAGCGTATTAGTTCTGAGATTCCTTCAGATAGATATTTGCATATATTCTGCTCCGGGTTTCCATTTGTTCTTGGCATGAACATTGTTTTTCCCCCAGTTGGTTCATCAGTATTGAAATGAGTTGGATGCTCCTCTACCCAAGTCATAATGCTTGATCTTACTTATTTTTATTAGATGTTGTCAAAGATCCTCTTGCCAGGCATTCAGTACTTTATTTATTTAACCCTGTTAAGCACACTTAGTACCTTAAACTCCAATGTCTGCACTCTTTTCAAGCTGCCAGTTGCTTCTTCTGCTTTCCACTTGGTTTCCTTGTTTTCTATGAGTTTGGGCCTTTTTTACTTGTGAGTTCATCCTCTCAGAAACCTTATCTGTGGGAATTTTTGATGGCTAAATTAAATCTGTTCTCTTTCAGGCAGGATTTTAATCTGCTTCTGGTGAAGACCCTGGGTTACTACCAACTTGCTGCCCTTTGTTGCCCTCACAACAGCTTAAAGACACCAATATTCTTCATTTGCCCTGGAGCAGGAAGCTCAGTCCTCCTCTGGCACTCCAAAGTCTCCATTTTACTCCACTTTGGGACTGTATTTCCTTTGCTTTGTCACCAACTCAACAATGCATTCAGTATGTTTTAACATTTTGTGGCAAGATTTTAAAAAGATACAAAGCAAAAGGAAAAATATATAGCCTACATGCAAGCACCTTATACAAGCTCTCAAGACAAATAATAGTATTCTAGTCTGCACTGGTGCTTTGCATCAGCCACACATCCTTTCCCTTCAGAAAAAGAGACATTCCCCGGATATTCACAAAGCACTGTCTCAGATTTCTTAATAGGATTATACCCAGAGACATTAAAATGCACTTGTCTTTTCCTTACATTTATACAGTGAAGAAAATCCCCATAGTAGATTTTCCTGCTTAACTGGCCTTGGTGATGGTCAATATGTTGTTTGTCACCAGTATGCTCTGCAGGTGTTTAGTGTGACCCAGCTCTACATCAGGTTCAGCCTCTGTCCCTTTCACAGATCTGCAGGTATTGGTATGTACTTTCAGGAGAGGCCACACAGTGTGTGCCCCTATTTCTTTCCACAATGTTAGCACATGTTGATGGTCCATGTATTCAGCCAGTGGCTACAAATGGCAATACTTTACCCCCTCATTTTTTGCATTTACAAGTCTTAATATTCTTTTTTTGAGAGTCATATTAGTCCAACAATCTATTGACAAATTATAAACACAATACCTCTACATGAATCCACATGCAAAAATGAAGGCTGCAGATCAAGAAATAGTACCAGACAGGAAAAAACTTCCTTTGAATTGTTGACTAGTGTAGTCCAAGGGACAGGACATACTTCAGAGACTGGTTTGTGAGCAAAGGGGCTTGATCTGACCTGGAAGCCACCACCCCTGAAGGCTAGCTCTCATAGCTTTGGAGAGCACTATGCAAACCACGAAGGGAGATCATCAATAGATGGTCCAGTATCAGCCTCAAGACCAAATATCCACATCAATGACCAGCACAGCATACAACGTTGGTGCAATAGCAGCATTTCCATATTGGAGGAAATCAGTGGCTAACCAATTGGACCTAAAGCCCACTTGGTGGAAAGAAACTCATGTGTGGTATTGTTAATCTAGCCAGATGCACATATCTGGGGAGGTCACAGATCTTAGACAATTTGGCAAGGGAGACACATCCCTAGGTTAAATTAATATGTTATTAACTACAAAAGAAGTATCCTTATATTCACAGACTAATATCCCAAACACCACTCAGAAAAGAAGCTTCTTTTGCTCCAGATGAGAATATACAGAGCCCCACAACTGAACATGCACAGATATGCCTAGGTGACACGGCTACAAAGCAAACTCTACACAGGAGACCAAACATCATAGAACAAGGACCCAATAAGGCATTAACTACCTCTTAACTCTCATTAAGGAAGCTCCTCCAGACAACAGGAGACCAAGAAACCCAGAGGACCTCAGTGGACAAACCATGACAATTAGCAATCTACAGAGTGTGGTTCCATGGACAGGCGACTATATTCAGTTTCACCCACCCAAGGTTCAGCAAACATTGTGGAAGAGGGGGCAGAAACTTTATAAGAGCCAGGGAGGTGGTGCAAGATAAAATGGAAATAAATCCTACAAGCTCCTGGGACCCAGATCATATGAACCTATAGCACTGATATCAGTATGCACAAGACCCATGGAAGCTCAGCTGGACTGACCAAAAAATTATGTATGAAACACATAAAAAAATTCAAAAAAATCAAAATTAAGTTTTAATATTCTTATAAATAGATATTTCTCTTCATGCTTGATTTGTTTATGTACTAAATTTTACTGTAAATAATTGTTTTCCTACTGACCTGTAAGAGATTATTGCCAGGTGCGTGACACACAAATGTATAAGGACTGAGGGTGCACATTTCAGAACACAGTACATTTAACTATATTTGATACTTAAATTAATTGAAAATAGTCTTCTTCCTGCTGCCGAAGACCTGACGTTAACATGGGAGGGATGTATTGAGACCACACATGCAAGTGTACAGATGGCCTCTGGAATGCCAGAGAGTGTTACCAAAGGCCACTAAACCAATAAAGCAAATACGGGTCTCCCTGAGTCAAGCAAGACTCCACCGTCAGCACCAGCTACACCTCACCTACCTGGAAATACTGTGCAGCAGAGGCAGCCGTGTGCCTGTATATCCCAAATCTAATTGGCTAATGGCTCTCTCCTTGGAGGAATAACCCATGGCTGATGCCACAAGCCTACATCCTCTACAGGTTAGGAGATGTTATAAGCCACAGTAAGACTCTGTCATATTTAACAGGGGGTAAAAATGTAATTCATGGATTAACATATCATCCAAACATATGTGTCTATGCTAAAGTAACCTACCATAACTATTAGTGCTGCTTAAATACCTATATATCTAATTGCTTGTGCTTCATTAGTAGGATCGAAAGGTTATTCCTGGACAAACTGTCAGCCCATGAAAGGAAACAACCAGAATTGACCAGAGTCCAAGTCAACAGCTCCAGAGAGAGTGGACTGTTTTACCTCTCATCCACCTGTGCCCCTTTTCTAAGCCTAGGGAACAATCTGCGGAAGAGGGGGCGTGGTAGAATGTAAGGGCTGCGATTGGGGTGAATGGTGAAACTACAGCAATGTAGTCTGGACACTCATTTGATCAACTTGATTGAACAAACAACCTATCACCCCCCACTGGATGGTGGGGCTGTAGGGGTTTGGGCACAACAGCCTGCAGATTGGTTTTGCACAAAGGATGCTTGTACTCAAGGATTATCACTTATAGCTAAAAAATGAAAAAAAAAAACTGAGAGAAAGATGCAGGACAGTTATGGCAGAATGCATGATCTGGGACGGGGTGGGGGGAAATAAGCCTGAACTGAATTGGAAAAAATGTATGAAATGCACAAAGCATCAATAAAAATTAAATTAAAAAAAAAGAAAAAAAAGAAAAAAAAAAGAAAATAGTCTTCTTACTAAACCCCAAATGGTTCCATCAAAGCCTTTAAGATGTCTCTCATGTGCTCCTAAAAGGACCTCTAAAGCCTCAGGGTCAGTTTGTACCTTCTCTTCCCCACAGGTAGAATTAACTATTCTCTCAAGTTTGAAGCCACTACTTAAGCAATATGAATTCTCATTTTAATTGACTGCCCAGTGACGATAAACCTTCCCAAGGTGCTTAATATATCCAGAGTTTACTTTCTGCAAAGTGATTTTCCATATTATTCTATCTGACATAGTACAGAAAAAAATGAAGTCTGTTGCTTACTAATTTGCTGGGGCATAGTATATTCTATAGCAGGAATATTGATTCAATATGCATGTACACAGTTAAGTCAGAATCGTTAAAGCCAATTCTCTATTTATGGATATTTAGTTCATTTTCCTCTCAATATTTTATTTCTATATGTATATTTCCTAATTCTAAATAGTTGTTTAAAATGTTAGTGATATCTGCAGTCCAACATGCTTTAAGTGGAAATGAGGGCTCATATTTTCCAAATAGCTTTGAAGCCAATTTCAATATAAGGTACACATACTGTATTGTAGTACTTTCACTGGAAAATTGCCCATGGGCAGACTAGTGTAATGCTGAGTGCAGGAGAAGTTGTTCAGTGTACTAGATGCTCCTAGACCCTAATCAGACACTGAATACACAGACAAAAGTCAGTTCCTTTTTTATCAGAACCTTTAAACCAATGTTGTTTAATATACACATATTTACTTTTACTAAGTCCTAAAACACCATGTAACCTGTAGGCAGAGTCTGAGCAAAATTGGATACTTGTTGAACTCACATCAAATATACATTAATCGAATATAGACCCATGATAAAAACGGTAATGCACCTTAGTTAACTGGAAATATAAACTGTTGTCATCCGCATTTGTTTTACTTAAAATCTGTATAACAATAACTTTGGGATTGGCACATACAAATGTTCTCTATAATTTTTCTGTTGTACAGTATCATCTTGTAGCATTCTCTTTTACCTGTAGGATGATTTAACATAAGAAATTAAGTTTGCTTCCCAACTTAACAACATATAGTTACCCCAAATAGCTTGGGTGAATTTGATGAAATCTGTGCCTTGATTCCTGCCTATAGGTATGTGTACTACAAGACTCATGGGTCAAAAAACAAAAACCTAAAATAAAAAGGGGGGGATACAGATATATATGAAAGATTTTTGTCAAAAACTTTGCAATTCAAATCTTAAAACTAACTACAGGAAAAGATTTGTATGTTCCCACAGGTCAAAACGTCACCAACTTAACAGCTGAGAAAGAAAAGACGCAGCTTTGCATTGTGTAGGATGTACCAGGAAGTGCCAGCAGAAAGGTTGGCCTGTCTGGAACATTGAAAGGAAGAAAAGCATCAGACTGCTATAGGCATCACACCCCTTTGTGGATCCTACTTGTAACAACTATTTATAATGAGTCCTAATGAAACTTACCTTCTAGGTGCCACAAAGTTTTAATACAAGAGACTTTCTTACCTCTCCTTCATAGAACAAGGAGGAATATGATGATGATGAGGTCATTCTCTAACTATAAATTGGAGCCAACTGTCATAGAGGTAATCTCTTATAAAACTGGAAAAACCACCTTCTTTGATTGACTAATAGACATAGTAACTGTGAAAAGGATTATTCTCTATTCAGAACCAAATATAATACTTAAGCCTCCTTAAGCTGTGCACTTAAGCAAAATATATTAATACAGGAGAGCTCTGATATCAGCAATGGATTATTCTACCAAGGAGATGTTGGCCAGGGGATCCAAGCCCTCCCCCCAAAAGGTAAAGGCTTCTTGCCTGTAAACTGGGATACCTGCAAGAAGAGAGGCAATAAGGCCCTGCTGTCGAAGACCTGATGTAAGAATGGGAAAGATGTATTGAGACCGCACTTGCAAGTGTACAGTTGGTCTCTGGAATACCAGAGAGTGTTACCAAAGGCCACTAAACCAATAAAGCAAATATAGGTCTCCTTGAGTCAAGCAAGACTCCTCCATCAGCACCAGCTACACTTCACCTGCCTGGAAATACTGTGCAGCTGTGGCAGCCATATGCCCATATATCCCAAATCTAATTGGCTATTAGCTCTCTCCTTGGAGGAATAATCCATGGCTGATGCCACAAGCTTACATCCTCTAGTGGTTAGGAGATGTTATAAGCCACAGTAAGACCCTGTCATATTTTACAGGTAAAAACATAATTATAGATTAACATACCATCCAAATATTTGTGTTTATACCAAAGTAACCTACCATAACAATCAGTACTGTTTAAATACCTATATATCTAAATGCCTGTGCTTCATTAGTAGGACTGAAAGGTTATTCCTGGACAAACTGTCAGCCTATGTAAGGAAATAGCCAGAATTGACCAGAGTCCAAGACAACAGCTCCAGAGAAAGTAGACTGTTTTGCTTCTCGTCCACCTGTGCCCCTTTTCTAGGCCTAGGGAACAATCTGTGGAAGAGGGGGCATGGTAGAATGTAAGGGCTGTGATTGGGGTGAATGGTGAAACTACAGCAATAAAGACTGGACACTTATTTGATCAACTTGATTGAACATACAAGCCCCCCAGCTGTATGGTGGGAGCCTTGGGCTGTGTGGGTTTGGGCACAACTGCTTGCAAATTGGTTTTACATGAGGGATGCTTGTACTCATAAATTATTACTTATTGTTAAAAAATGAAAAAAAAATATTAAAGAAATAAGTCAGTTCCTGAATCTACATCCTTCAGAAAAAATATCCTGAAAGGCCTTGGAGGGCAGGCGGGGAAGACAGGGCACATTGCTCCTATCTCTTAGCTGGGTCTAGAAGACCTTTCTTGGGAAGATTCCAGAGTACAAAGACTGACACTCTCCCTCTTGACTTCCTCCACCACCGGAAGGCAGGGGACACCAGGCTTTACCCCTTGTGGCTCCCTATAGCCATTTCTAACCTGGTCTTGTTGGGAAACAGCCTTCATTCACTTGCTTGTTGAATTAGCTCATGAGGTGAGGAGCTCATAGCAACTGGGATAAAATTTCTTTGACCTTGGCCCAGATCCCCAAGACCCCGATGTCAAGAAGGGCATAGTTTTCTTGGGAACAGAAGGGCTGGACTCCGCATCTGATGGCTATTTCATAAGGTGCAACATCATGAAGAGCGGGGGTCAGGCATTAACACAGCTGGCAACCCACGGTGTTAAATTGTCCGTAAAAGCGGTTGTTAAAGCCAGGGAATTTTTTCTTTCTTTCTTTCTTTTTTTTTTTTTTTTTTTTCAAATTCAGCCTTTCCGCAGACACTCCATGGCCTGCTTATTCAGGAATTTTACAAAAGCTCAAGGCTGGTAATGAGGCCTCCGGTACTCCTCTGTGGCCGGCTCAGCGTGACCAGCAGGCCACGTGATCCCTGTACATTGAGGCCTAATTGATAAGGTTTTGATGCTTAAATGGAGCGCTGATTGCAGGAGTTGCAAGAAGCTGCTGCCAGCCAGGGCTCTGAGGTGAGGGGACATTTTTACACTTCATTCCCAGAACTCAGCTAACGACTGTTATGAAATGAAAACGAATTTAGGGAGAAATGGAAAAGGGGAGGGGACCGAATGCCTCAGGGCCAAATTCTGTAATCTGATAGTCCCTTAGCAGGAGGCCGCTGGAACACAGAATGCCCCTGGAATACCTTTGCTTGCTCAACTCCTGAAGAGTAGCCCGCTTGTTTCATTTCGGATTGTGCATGGCGCCTCCGGTTCTGAAAGGTTACATTAGTCGGAGAACCGAAATGCCTTCAAAATGAGGCTCTGTATAAATTGGAAAAAGCTTCCCTCGGGTGGGCAAGCAGACAGATCTGTTCCAATCTTAGCCCAGTCACTAGCTCTGTGAAGTTTCTTCTTCAAGCTTCATTTTCATCATCTGTAAAATTTGGGATCACCTGGTGCTGTGCAACATTATTGCAAAGATTAGAGGAAATTAAAAAAAAAAAAAAAAAAAAAGCAAGAATCCTAGCTTTGGGGGAAGGGTCAATCAGACCTCTCCTTTCCATCTCTTCATGGTCTGGTCTTTCTTTTTGCTGTTACCGATGGCAGGTGCTCCAATTATTCTGTGTAAAGAAAATCGACCATTGAAACAACGACACTTATCATACGCCAGGGATCGTGCACAAATTGGGTAGACCCATGTTAGCGTGGTAGCTCTCAAGACACATGAAGGGTAGTCCCATTTTTTCAGATAGCCTTTCCATGGTCTGGATGGAACAATGTTTCCCTCAACTCACATGTTTGTTGTACACTTAGCCCCCAGCTAGTTATGCTATTTTGGCAGATACTGGAACTTTAGGTGATGAGTTCAAGCTGGAGATATGGATCATTTAGGGTGTGTCCTTGGGGGCTGCACCTCTTCTTTGCTTTCCGTCCACAGGAGATGTAAAACCTCCTCAGACACATGCTCCCACTGTGCTGGGATCCTCAGATTTGAAAGATTCCATTCAGGAGGGAAGCTTTTTCAGACGAAGGAAGTTCCAAGGCAAAGCTCAAGAAGTACACTCACTAGTATCAGGAAGTCCTTGAAGTTTACCAGATTCAGAAAGCCTGGCCTTCCTGATGGTTATTTAAGCAATAGGGACTGCTCAGGAGGTGAGACTCTCTGACCTGTCCAGCTATATGCAAGTTATGCAGAGAGATAGGGTTCCAGCTTTCATGAGTTATCAGCCATGCTGGGGGAGGTTTTTGGTGATGTAACTGTCTTTGAGTTGTCCACATTACTGTGAGTATTCTTTACTCTTACTCCTGTAAGGAGCATCAGTAAACTGGTTCATGGAGTTGTAATTTAGTTGTATTGTTACTTTGGTTTGACATCAGTTCATTGTCTGAGGTGAGTGGAGATTTCTTGCTATCTGCCCAGGAGTAGAATCACGTGACACAATTGGCATCTGAATAAGGACTAACAGAACCAAAGATGAGAGGAGTGATTGCATAATCCTGGGTATGGGTAGCAAGGCATGCGACTGAAGCTGAACATTCTGAAGGTGGAACATCTCCATGGAGAATCTTGGTAATGGTTGTCCTGTCCCATGTGGTCTATAATCATATGCAGGTTTTTGGCAGTTGGGTAAGTTTTGCTAGTGGTCAGAGGAATAATGAAGTTTGAGCAATTGAAGGGTATATTATCTACTTTTCTGTTGTGATAAACACCATGACCAATGTGACTTATAGAAAGAAGAGTTTATTAGGCTTATGGTTCCAGAGGAATAGGAGTAGGTCATGGCAGGGAGGCATGGAAGCAGGCAGGGGTGGGGGGGGCTGGAGAGGAAGCCTAAAGCTTGGGTCTTCAAGCATGCATAGGAATCAGAGAAATACTAGAAATGCCATGTGACTTTGAACTCTCAGAAGCCTGCCCACATAATGTGCCTCCTCCAGCAAGGCCACATTGCCTAAACCTCCCTTGTTCTTACATCTTTCACACCTCTAAAGCTAGCAAATGAATGGTACTGCCAAGCTCAGCTGGCAGCTAAGGATGGACCTAGGCTACTTCATTCCTGTTATCAGCAACATTTGTGTGTTATAGTTTTGTAGGAGCAGAAAACTTTGTAGGTCTTGATCTGCCACGGTTGGAAACTTAGCTAGGTTTGGTCTTGTTCTGTGGGTACTCTTTTTTGTTTTTTTCCATTTTTCAAGTGCGAATCTGGAGGCTTCTCCTTAATACCACTATCTCCTTATTAAAGAAAGCCTCTCTTCCAACACATCTTGGCTTGAACATTCTTAAGTTTCCTAGTGCTCATTTTTAATCCAAACTTTATATTTTCTATTTCTTTATTTCACTTGTTCTTTTTTCATTGTAGATTTATATAATATTCACCAGTAATAACCACACCCCAGATTCTACATTAGTGTCTTGAAATTTCCTCTGCCAAAGAAATTAGTCCATATCATTTTAAGCCTCAGGCAAGCTCTTAGGCTCTGAGCATAGGGCATAAAGCATATTAGGCCAGATGCTTTGCCAATATATCCTAGTTGCTGCTTCTCTCTTCCTCTGGAACATCTTGAGCCAGGCCTCAACAAGAATGGTCTATTAAGTTCTTCTTACAGTATTCAATTGCTTTTAGAGTCCAAACTTCCAAAATCTTCCACATTCCTCCTCCAACCAACATGATCAGGTCTTTTATGGAACAGCCCATTCTCTGGTACCAGCTTATATACTGTGATGGTTTATGGATCTAGAGGGATGACTGCATTATGGCAGAAAGGCATAGCAACAGGCTCACATTTTTATGCATGCACAGGAATAAGAGAGTGATATTGAAAGTGGTACATGGCTATGAACTCTCAAAGGCCACTCCCAGTGACCTTTCCCCCAGCAAAGCCACATCTCCTAAACCTCCACAAGCAGAATCACCACCTGTGTCCAAGTAGCCAAATACTTGGAGACTATGAAGGATATCCTCATTCAAACCACCACAGAAGTGCAGTGTCCGTGGGGAAATCCCAGAGTGTCAGTCCTCCTCTATGTGGTATGGCATGGCATGCTTGTTTGATGAGTAGGCTTTGCCATGTGAGTATGAAGATACGCCAGGAGAGGTTGAAGGTTTAGAGCAAATTTTGCCATCCCTGAAAATAATGTAATGGACAGGAATATTAGCAGACTCTCGCAGAGATTCCATGGCTACTCAGGCTGAGATAGCTGTTCAGTAGGAGCTTTCTTGTATAAGGGAGGAAGAATTAGAATGAGAAAGAGAGACTCACCCACATCCTCTGTATTGCCCTCTGATTTGGTGGATAAAGTAGGTAAAAACCAGGATGAGATAGAGTGATGCCTTGCCAGTTCTTACAGCTGGGGAGCAGAAAGAAAAAGTATAATGTATATCTGTGTTTAAAAGCCCTTCTTGGGATCCCCAAACTTGGTATCCATGGGAAGAATGAGAGAGTGAGGAGAAAGAACATGGTGTGACAGAAGATACCCCTCAAGTCCAACCTTTGCCAGAGAAGAAATGAAAATCCATTATTCAACATGTAGTTGGTGCCTTAATAATGGCTCAGAATAAGGAACCATGACAGGGAACACTCAGCACTTGAACTGCTTGAATTGGGGAAGACTTTTAAACAAGCAGTGAAAGGGCTTCCTGGAGAGGCTATGGGACATGGGGACAGAGGGGATCAGTTTAAGTATACAGAAGCAGAGAAATTTGGTGACATAACCATCCATCCCTCCTTGAGGCAAAGACTACATAGCCTGAGACAGTATGAGGGAAATCAGTGCCTGATAGACTGGCTTTTATGAGTCATTAGACTTGGTTGTCATTGTCAGAGGTCCCCACAAATATCAGAGTCTGGAGGACAATGAGGGCACGGGGCATTACTAAGAGAATCTGACACATGAGAGGTGATTTATAATGTCCAGTTCATGGGGCCAAATAAGACTGTTCTCTAGAGAGTTGAGAAAAAATTAGTTTAACAAGGACCAGGAGGCTAGTGTGAGCTGTACTGGTGTTAGCAGGGTCGGGGGCATGATCTTTATGAGCTAGGAGAGGCTTTTCCAGACATAAATAATACAGATCAGTTTATGAACCATGTGTGTAAGGTGCCAGATGAAAAGAGGGAAAGCCAAACAAAGGTGCTGTGAGGTCCACGTTCCTATTCCAAGAAGAGAGAGGGTCACGGAGGCAGGGGGATGAAGAGAATGGGAAGCCTCACAGGAAGATAAGAAATATTTTCTTCATTCATCAGCACACAGGCTGGTCAGTGGGTATATACCAACAGACACTCAGACACAAAGGAGCACATATGGGCCACGCACAAACTGGCACACAGTTTGCAATTACACACAAACAAGCCTACACGGGCTGGCTGATGCAGAAAGAAGAAAAACAAAGCACACGCCTCTCACCTCAAGATCATATTTCTGTAAGACCCACACAAAGGTGTCATTCTGCAAGAAGCAGTTACAAAACAGACTGCATCACTGCTTGTCCTGGGCTCCCTGGTATGCAGCATCAGCCATCCTTAGCTGGTTCATAGTTCCCAGATGTCCAGTGTCAGGCATGTTTTAGCTGACTTGTACCTGATCTCCATTATCAGTCTGATGTTTTTGTTGTTGTTGTTATTAATTTTTAATCTTTTTGACTGATTTCAAAATTTCATATGATATGTTTTTTTATCGTATTCAGATCTCCTCCTTTCTAAACCCTGTCCTCACTATTCTTCCTGATTACATGTGCTCCATTATTATGTCCTCTTCTTTAGTTTTTAAATTTGTAATATTTAAAGCTTTTGTTTTTTAAAGGCCTGTGGGTTTCATTCCATCTCTTCCACTCCTGGATGTGGGTCCATGCTCTAGAGTCTGGTCAACCTACCAGGCATCACACCAGTGAGGAAAACAGTCTCTCCTGGCATCTACCGGTTGCCAGTAGATCCTCAGCTAGGGTAAGCACTTCCTGCACCTCCCTATCCATGCCTCCCTCTGCCTTGGATTTTCACAAGTTTCGTCCATATTGTCTGTGAGTTCATATGTACCACTTCCCTGTGGTGTCCAGAGAGCACATTTTCCTGCTTTCCATCTACCTCCTCTGGCTCTTACCCTCTTTCTGCATCCTCTTCTTCAATAATCCCTGAGTCTTTGAAAAGAAGGTGTGATATAGGTGTCCCATTTAGAGCTGAGGACTCTGCAGTCTCTTATTCTTTGCTCATTGTACATATATTTGTCAGTCTGTACTGTTAATTGTCATCTGTTACATCTTCTTGCCAGAAGCTTCTCTGGTAGAGTTGAGAGATGTATTTACCTACGGGTATATCAATAAATCATTGTGAGTCAGTTTAATATTTTGTCTAGCAGAATAATAGCAGTAGTTACTCCCCTGTGGCCTGTGATTTGTGTAGTTACAGGTTTTCACCATGATAATAGTGTCAGGTATTGACTCCCTGCTGTTAAGCAGATTTTAAATTCAATTAGACAGTGGTTGGTTACTCCAACAGTGTTTGTGCTACTCTAGGACCACTGGGGATGTTTTGCCAAGCCATTTGTTATTGTAGCTTGTAGGGTTTACAGCTAGGTAAGGTTTGTGATTGCTCCTGGCTGTCAGTAAAACACAGCACATTCTAGAACTTTAAGGCTAGCCAGTGGACATGAAGCTTTGAGGTCAGTATCAACTTGATTTCTCCTTGTTTGTTCCACAACTCATGTACATAGTATCTGTGCTGGATAGCTTTAGTGTCAACTTGACACACCTGGGTTGAGGGAGCCTCATTTGGGGAATTGGCTCCATTGGACTGGCCTGTGGCCACATCTGTGGAGTATTGTCCTGATTGTTGAGCAATGCGGGAGCACCCAGCCCACTATGGGTGGTGCCACCCTGGGCAGGTTGTTGTGTACTTTATAAGAGGGCAGGCTGGGATGGGCCAGGGGAGCAAGCCAGTGAACAGCATTCCTCCATGGCCTGTGCTTCAACTCCTGCCTCCAGGTTTCTGCCCTGAGTTCCTGCCTTGGGCTCCCTGAGTGATGAACTGTAACCCTGGAGATGTAAGCTGAATAAACCCTTTCCTCCCCAAGTTGGTGTCAGTCAGAGTGTTTTGTCACAGCAATGGAAGAGAAACTAAACATAAATTGGTACCAGAAGTGGGGTATTGCTGTGACAGACCTGACCTGGGTGTTTTGGGGAAGGATTGTGGAAGCATTTGGAACTTTGGGCTAGAAAAATCATTGAATGTCTAAAGATCATTGCTATGGAACTTGGAAAAGTTTTTCTGAAAGAGTTGTAGAAGATGGAGGCCTGGCTTGTGAAGTTTCTAGTTTCAAAGGGAAGCAGAGATCATCAGGACTGTTTGATCTATGGGTTCTGGTCAGCTGGGGCTGAAGAATCAGCTGTAAGTAACAAGAGACCAGCATCACTGTGGTGAAATCTTCTGGGAAGAATTTCTTCAGGGTCGGCACACAGAAGCTATGTTCTAGAAGTGGCCTGAGCCTCCATGTCAAGCCAGAAGCAGGACTTGTTAGTGTGTAAGAGTCTCCTATATGGTTCTGGTGTTGAAATTTGAGGGGGTCACAGCGAGCAGCTGAGGCTTGGCACTGTGAGAGGTCAGGAAAGACCATTGTGGAAGTGCACCTCGGTTGCAGTGAAGACTCCAGGATTGCAAGGGTCATGGAGAGAAGCTGAGGCTTTGCACCAGGAAAGGTCAGAAGAGGCCATTGGTGAAGGTACTGCCTCAGTTTCAGAGGAGACCTCAGCTTTTTGGAGATGTGGGGACTGTGGGATGACCACCAAGAGCAGCAGCAGGTGTGGAATGGAGTCGGCCTGGGCCTGTGAAATGAGCTGTGTGTGCCACAGATGGCAGAGTCAGAGAAGGGGAGCTGCTGAAACCCTTTGGAGCCCAGAAGATTGTGAGTGAGTCCCAGGTGTCCAGCCTTGAGCTACTTGCTGGACTTGGGTTTTGTTTGAGAGTGCCTGATTCTTCCCTTCGAAATAAGACAGTACTTATTTTGGATTTTACAGCAGCAGGCCACAGTTAAGAGTCTTTAGCAGACTGTGAACTTTTAAGTGTTTGGACATTTTAAGGACTGTGGGGCTTTTAAGGTTGTACTGTCTTAGGTTGTGATTAATGTTAACATCATACCTTGGGGACGAGAACTGGAAAGGTGGTGGTTTAATAGTGATGTGTTTTGTGTGTCAAGTTGACAAGGGGTCAATTGTGCTGGATAGCTTTAGTGTCATTTTGACACACCTGGGTTGAGGGAGCCTCAGTTGGGGAATTGGCTCCATTGGACTGGCCTGTGGCCACATCTGTGGAGTATTGTCTTGATTGTTGAGCAATGTGGGAGCGCCCAGCCCACTATGGGTGGTGTCACCCTGGGCAGGTTGTTGTATACCATATAAGAGGGCAGGCTGGGCATGGGCCAGGGAAGCAAGCCAGTAAACAGCATTCCTCCATGGCCTGTGCTTCAGTTCCTGCCTCCAGGTTCCTGCCCTGAGTTCCTGCCTTGGGCTCCCTGAGTGAAGAACTGTAACCCAGGAGATGTAAGCTAAATAAACCCTTTCCTCCCCAAGTTGGTGTCGGTCAAAGTGTTTTGTCACAGCAATGGAAGACAACAGTATCTTACACAATAGGGACTTCCCATCAAGTTCTAGTGGGTAATCCCCTAAAGAGGTAATGAATGACCAGTATTGTTTGAGGGTCTGTAGGAAACCTAATCATCAGTTTCTAAATTCGGAATCCTTTCCTCACAATGGGCTTTTTATTTGCTATTCTCTGGTGTCTGGTGGGGGTATCTTATATAGGATAAGAATATTTAACCTATTCTCATATTGTATATGTCTATACCTTAAGAAGCTTCTATAGTGATAGGTTTTCATGTGAGTTTTCTAAAGCATTTTAGTGTTAGTTAGCCCCCCACCCAACTCTATCCTCTATCCTCTATCCCTAGCTCTCCCACTCCCCACATGATTTAACACTCTTCTTAGAACATTATCCTTCTTCCTCCCCTTTTTTTATTTTGTATTCATGACTGTATTCTTTTCTTTCTTTTTTTTTTTTTTTTTTTTTTTTGTCTTTTTGAGACTGGGTCTATCTTTAGTTCCAGCTGTCCTGGAGCTCACTATGTAGATCAGGCTGACCTTGAACTCACAGAGACCCACCTGCCTCTGCCTCCCAAGTGCTGGGATTAAAGACGTGCTCCACCAGGCCTGGCTTCTTTCCCCCTTTTTATCACTGCATTCTCTCTCCTGTCTCATGAAGCTCCTATCCCTGCCCCATGAACCCTTGTTACTTTCCTGAAACACATATATCTATATATTCAAGCTGAGCATCCACTTGTGAGAGATAACATTGGACATTCATATTTAAACATTTGATATTTGTATTTCTTGGTCTGAATTATGTCACTTAATATGATTCTTTTTAGAAACAGCCATTTACCTGCAAATTTCATAACTCCCTTTTTTCTTACCAGCTGAATAATATTCCATCGTGTAGATATATCATACTTTTATTACCTAGTCATCAGTTTAGAGACATCTAGGTTATTTCCATTTCATGGCTATTGTGAATAGTGCCCCAGTGAACGTGGATGAACAGATACCTCTGTAATAGAGACAGAATCCATTAGGTATATGCCAAGAGTGCTATGGCTGGATCATGGGAACCATCTTTAGCTCTTTGTACTGATTTCCATAGTGGCTGCAGCAGGTTTCACTCCCACCAGCAGCGACTAAGAGTTCTCTTTTCCTTGCAAACATTCCTCAATGTTCCTTTGTTGGATCTTCATCATTCTGACTGAGATAAGATTAAGCACAAAGTATCTTTACTTTGCAGTTCCATGGTGGCAAAAGATGTTGAACTTAAAAAAAATTATAGCTATATATACAGATACATAGATATAATTTCTCAGCCATTTTGTTTCATCTTTTGAGAATTCATTGTTTCATTTATTGCCTCAATTTTTAACTGGGTTGTTTGTTTTTTGGCTGTCTAAGGTTTTATATTCTTTGTGTTTTATAGATAATCATCCTCTGTCAAAGATATAACTGGTAAAGTCTTTCCATTCTACAGTTTGCCTCTTCACTGCGGTCACAGTGTCCTTTGCTATACAGAAGGTTGTGTTTCACATGGTCTAATTTGTCAATTGTGGACCTAGTGCTTGTGTTATAGGAGACCTGCTCGGAAAGTCCTTTTCTGTGCCTATGTATTCCAGCGTATCCCCTGCTCTCTCTTCTGTAAGATTCTTGTATCAGGTCTTATGCTGAGGTCCTTGATTCATCTGGAGTTGAGTTTTATACACATTGAGAAATAGGGAACCAATTCCTTTCTTCTACGTGTAGCTTTCTAGTATGTCCAGTATCATTTGCTGAACCTGCAGTCTTTTTTCCAATATGTATTTTTCACCCCTTGGTCAAAAATCAGATGGCAGTAAATGCATAGATTAAATATGGTTCCTCAATTCCACTGATCAATGTCTGTTTTTATGCCACTACCATCCTGTTTTTATTATTATATCTCTATAGTACAATTTGAGATCAGGGATGGTAATGCATATAGCAGTTCTTTTATCGTTCAGAGTTATTGTGGCTGTCTTAGTGTTTTCTTGTGATTCCGTAAAAGATCTAAGTTTTTAAAAAAAAATTCTGTGAAAAATTGTTTTGGAATTTTAATTGATATTACATAGAATCTGTAGACTGGTTTTAGCAGGATGGCCATTTTCGCAACATTAATCTAGACCAATCCTAGAGCATGTGAGATTTTTCCATCACCATCAACATCTTCAACAACTTCAACATCAGTATGGTTTCCTTCAGCACTTCTGTATCTTTATTGAATTCAATTTTATGACATGAATTACTTTAGTTGTTTCATTCACTTATTGGTATATTCTTATAGTCTTTATTCAGTCTTTTATTCATGACCTTTTTGAGTTCCTTGAAAATACTTATAACTGATTTTCTATAAATCATTTTCTTGTGCACCAACTAGGTTTCCATCCACTGAAACCATTACAATGGGTGCTAATCCTGGAGGACACATAGTGTCTTGGTTATTCATGTTGTTTTTGCTTTTGCCCTGAGCCCTAGGAATCTGGACTTGTGACCATGGTATTGTTCCTTGGTATGGGTAGGTTGTCACATTGTTCTTTGAATTTGTAGCTGTTCCCAAACTTGTCAGGTTATTTGTAGCTGTTCCCAATGTCAGGTTATTTCCAGTTGTGTGTTGTTTGATATTCAGCCTTGGGGCCAAATTATGTTTATGTGCAAATACAGTGTAAGAAGTGATCTCAAGTTAGCTAGGATAGGGGACATTTTCAGTCAGAGGTTCCAGGACTGACTCCCCGTGGTCCTGGAGCAGCAGGGTGGGCTGGATGACTGCTAGGTGAATAAAGTTGCTGATATGTGGGAAGAGAGGGGGTTGAAGTTCTGGGGAATGTGAGGATCCTAGCAAATCAAGCATGTCTGAGAGCTGAGCTGGCAGGGCGCATGGAGGTTCTCAGTTAAGAAACTCACTGGTTGGGCTGTGGAAGCTTGCAGGTGTAGGGTGTTCAGGGATCCCAGCAACCTGAGCAGTCCTGAACAGATGAGGTGTCACGGTGTGGGAAAGTCTTGGGATAGGGAACTTAGTGCTGTTTTCTTAAAATGAACTGGCCTGTAAATTTTTCTGTTCTCTTCAGGGTCTTTGCTTTATCACTCACAGCTAAATGTGGCTATACTTGCATCAAGGTGGAATCCAAAAGTAAAAGAGAAAAGTGGAAGACTGCATGCAGTACTGGTAAGCCATTAGAAGGTCTTACGGCCTGACCAACAGTTTACCACACGGCAGATGAAAACAAAAAGGTATGAGTGATGACCTCCTGCACTCCCCATAGCAAAGGAAAGAAGTCTCCAGGTCTGGGAACCTTCCAAATTGCTTCCATAACAGGACAGAGATATCTACAGGGAAGGGCCATTCAGAGTGACTGGGTGCCCCTTGTTGAAATGTGGACTTGCTGGTCTTGTATTACTATGAAAATTTTGGGTGTTTGGGTGGATGCTGGAACCAGGTATGCCTTGATTCCTAGTGCCCTTAGGATTATTAGAGGAAATAAGCATCAGCTGGTGGATATAGAGTGAAACAGGTAAAAAGTATCACATTTAACCTAAGGTTGGGTAATTTTATCCTGAATGTGTGAGTGTACTGTGTCTATTTCTTCCTTATGGGTGGAGATTATTTGCTCTGCTAGAAAAGTTTCAGCAGCCAGGTGGGGGCTATTGAGAGATCTTGGCTATAGCTGCCATGCAGTGCCAGCCAACAAAGGAGGCAGGCACCAAC
Organism: Rhizomys pruinosus; assembly: GCA_009823505.1. NCBI lineage: Eukaryota > Metazoa > Chordata > Mammalia > Rodentia > Spalacidae > Rhizomys > Rhizomys pruinosus. The sequence goes on from VZQC01005228.1 coordinate 2,264,449, forward strand.
ATAGTCCAAGGAGAGGCACAATTCCTCCTTGTCCCTGGGCTAGCCTAAGCAGCTGCAGATGGCCCCACAGAACTCATCAAGTATGGGAAGATGCAGGGACCTCATAAGAAACTGTAGGATAGTGCTCGCTTTGGCAGCACATATACTAAAATTGGAACAATACAGAGAAGATTAGCATGGCCCCTGCGCAAGGATGACACGCAAAGTCGTGAAGCGTTCCATAAAAAAAAAAAAAAAAAAAAAAAAGAAACTGTAGGATAAAGAATTAGAACAATTCAGAGAGAATGATTATGGATTACAAAGAAACAATAAAGTGTGCCTGCCATCCATGCTGCTGATCCCAGTAATGCTCTTTAGATGAAAGAATTGACAAAAGTGATAAGATCTCATGTTGTGTTAGACCTTGCTAACATTTCTTTTTTTAGTGTCTCCTTAGCTACCCAAGACCAACTGACAGTTACTTGGAATGGATGATGGTAGGGATTCAGAGATTTTACTCACACTCTGCAAAATGATTTTTTTTAAAATTTTTTTAATTAATTTTTATTTATTTCTGTATGTGTTTGAATGTACTGTCTGCATGCAGGTCTGTGCACCCGTGTCGTGCAATGCCGCGGAGGTCAGAAGAGGGTGTCGGATTCCCCTGGAACTGGAGTTCTCCTGGAGTTGGAGTTTCAGACGGTTCTCGGCCGCCATGTGGGTGCTGGGGATCGAACCCGGGTCCTCTGTAAGAGCGGTCGGCGCTCTTAACCGCTAGGCCATCTCTCCAGCCCCCGCAAAATGATTTTATTACACAATCCTAACCCATCTCTGAGTGCCTTACAGATTTGTAAAAGCAAATGGAAGAACATTAAAAGCAACTGTTTAATGTAAATTAAAAGATCTATCAGGAATGGGGAAAAAGTACTTCCAGAAGACAAAAGGTTGTTGGATGAAAATCTCAGTGCCAGAGGTAGGCTACATTTCTAGAAGTTGTTGGTTAGGGAGGCTCTTGGACCCCCGAACCATAAAGGCTGTTGCTACTGGTGTCAGTTACATACTAGAACTAGATAATGCGTCCCTATCACTGAAGACACCATAGCTTTGATTGGGAATCATGGGGAACTCAAGCTGGGATTGAGGTGAAAAATTGCTTCTCTGCTGTCTGGCTTCTACAGTGCCTAAAGGCTTCATGTCATAGTCAGCCTGAGGAGAACTGTCACCTCTTCTGCTTGTCAAAATGCCAAACAATTGTAGCTAGAGGTGCAGTAATGACATGGACTGTTTTAGGTGCAACCAGCTACTTTCCAATTAGCTTTAAAGCCCACTCCACAGGAGGGATTTTATGTGTGATACTGCAACCCAGGAGAAAAACATATGGCTGGGGAAATCATAGTCTCCAGTAGTCCAATAATTGTTTTGTTAAATGGATATGATGTGCATGTCAAACTGCCTTTTAAACATTTGTGGTAATACCCATAGATCACTGTTGTTGTCAACCACAATCCATCATGAAAAGAAACTTCATTTTGTCAATGATGGTGTATTCAGAGGTTCATGACCATCAGTGAAGACCCCGAGAACAAATGATGTGACAGTTGATTTAGCATAGTGGCCCAATGCTTAGCTTTAGAGAGACATCTATCACATCTCATCCAAAGCTCAGGGACCACTATAGAAAAGGCAGTAGAATTATGAGCTGACAGAAGGTGTAGAGTATTATGTAACAATTTCCTCCAAATTGAAGAATCATTGCCGAGAAGACCTTCTAAGACTCAGGAAGTTCTAAAGGGAGGGGCACCTTACGACTCAGGAAGTACACAACTCACAGGTCTCAAGAAGTCTTTGAAACCTACAACACTCACAAGACCCTTCTCTCTTTAAGGTTGTATAAGCAGTAAAGAGAGTTGAGAAGCCATTCAGAGCTGTGGAGCTGCCTACAAGTCAGGCAGAAAGCTCCAGCTTTCAAGGGCTAAGATTCAAACCGGGGTGGACTTTTGGTGATGCCTTTGGTCGTCTGTACTCTTGTGAGTAACCCCCTCACTCTTGGTTCATCAAGCCGGACTTCAGTGACATCCTCGTTTTGGTCTGTTATCACTTCTCTATCTAGAATGAGTAGACCTTTGTTCATGTCTCCCCAGGAAAGTATTATACCACATTCTTGGTGTTTTGCCTCAGCATGAACACAGAGTCAGTAGAAACAAAGACTGTGAGTGAGACCTCTGAATTGGTGAGCCTAAAGGAATCTTTCCTCCTTAAGTTGTTTATTTTTTTAAATTTTATATTTATTTATTTATTTATTTATTTATTTATTTATTTATGAATGTACTGTCTGCATGCAGGTTTGTGCACCTGCATTGTGCAATGCCGCGGAGGTCAGAAGAGGATCTTGGATTCCCCTGAAACTGGAGTTCTCCTGGAATTGGAGTTACAGACGGTTCTTAGCTGCCATGTGGGTGCTGGGGATAGAACCTGGGTCTTCTGCAAGAGCAATCGGTGCTCTTAACCACTAGGCTATCTCTCCAGCCCCCTTAAGTTGTTTATATCAAGTATTCAGTCACAACAGAAAGAGTTTGATGGGGATGATTCCCTTCTGTCCTATTTCTTGTTCCCTGTTTTTCTTATCCCTCCTTTCTTCTCCTGAACAATACAAGGATTGGAGCTTCCTCTAGGTTCTAGACTAGGCTTGGCTGAACTAGATCTTGCTAGAAGTATTGTAATGGGATGTTAGATAGCAGGTACTCAAAAATAGTTTCATAGTAGTAATAAGTACTTGTGATCTATTGCATAGTGGCGACCTAGCAAGCATTTTATGAGTAAGTACAAGAGAGGAAGGTAGGCATGACTCAAACCTTTAATCCCAGCACTTGGGAGACAAAGGTGGTTGTTCCTTGAGTTCCAAATTAGCTACACTATATAGTGAAGCCAGAACCCAGGAAACCAAACTGAAACAACAGAAAACACACTAGAAAGAGGAGTTCAGAGGTTGGAGACAGAAATTAATCAGAACTTAGAAACAATTACTCTAATTCAATACTCATTCACTCACTCAGTGTATGTGTGTTACTATATCCCCTAAATAGTTTAAATATTATTTGTTAATCAAAATTCATTTTAATGTTTAAGGATATGGAAATGTTGATTACCTTATTTGGTCGTTTTACAGTATATAATGAATCGAACGATCACATTGTGGCTAATAAATTTGTACAATTAAGACACAGAAAAACACTAAAAGTCAAGCTACAGGGATAAGGGAATGGGGCAGGGGAGTGTGTGGAGGGGAATTAATTAGACCAAAATATAATGATACATATATGGGAACACCATAATGAAACCCATCACTTTGCATGCTAACATCAAAAGCTAATTAAAAGAAAAGAACGAACCTGAGATTGTCAGTATCTGGTACCTATAAATGCACTTAAATACACTGTTTTTATCAAGCTGACTCTTGTGCTAACTGAACCAGTATCTATCTACCAGTGCAGCCTGCTGCTGTTCTGTTCTCCTAAAACACAAATCTCCAGGCCCTTGACAGGGTGATGGAAAGACTATCAAGGAGTTAACCTGAGTCAATGAGAGGGTTTGATGACTTCTTAAATAGGTTTCCAAACAATCTTCATTAATTTAGCTTTTCCCTTTCCATCCCAAGTCTGGCATGCTGGATGTCGGCAATTATTGAGTCTTTCAGAGGCTCTGCTGTGAAGTGTTTGCTGTTGGAGTTCCCCCTACTTCTTTGACATTCGGTTTTCTCAAGCCTCATGACTCTATTCCTCATTGTCTACTTGATTTACACCATCTAGACTTCAGTGATCGTTTTCTTCTCTCATCTTCCCTGGCTCTGGAGAGTTTTGCTTCTAAAGCACCTTTATTATTCTTTCAGTGAAATTTTAGGGGGAAATAAAAGTAACTGTAGATGCCCAATCTTCCATCTGTATGTAATCTTTGCTTTTTATTCTCTTAAATTAATAATATGTACTCAGAGAAGCAACCTATTAAAGACTTCATTTCTGAAGATCTGTGTTCAGTGCTTATAACATGGCCAGGAAAACCATTTCTTTTTGTTATTTTTGTTCAAAATTATTTTTCTTATTGCTTTAGAGATGATCTCTACTGTTTTCTTGAAGTAAGTGGGACTCGTGATGAATCTTTTTTGTTTCTCAATGTTTTGTAGGCTCTCTAAAATACTGCTGCAAGGTATTATGACTTCCATTATTCCTTGGTGGTGTGAAATTCCTTTACTTTTCTCCTTCTGAATTTGATGTTAAATATATGCTAGATATTTGGAATCTGTTGCCCTTGTCTACTAATTCTTCTTTCACTGAGGGGATAATTCCTCAGCTGCATGTGGTGATTCATGCATCATTTCTACATTGGGGTCTGCTCTGTGCATTCCTTCACATTGCTTTTAATTAAACATTCTGATTGTACAGGATACCTCATGGCACAAATCCTGTCTGACCATGTTGATATTTTAAACATAACTCCATCTGTCGATTGCTATTGAAATGTCTGTCTTTTTCATGTTGCTTTTCCTCAGATCCTGTTATTTCATGACAAATTTCTCTTTCAGGCATGACTTATAAATGCAGCTCTTCTGTGCTGATGGGATGGCCCCGCTTCTGGAGGGAGATCTGAAAGCCACTGTGTGGCAAGTTGTTGTATTTTCCCCTTTGGGAATGACCAGACAAAAGGCCTTCAGTGGTACCCGAATGTGGGGGAATAGAAGGCGTAGAGAGGTCAAGAGTACAGTTGGACACCTTCGGTCTCCTTGCTTCCTTTTGGGACTTCACCATTTTACAGCACGAGGCTGATTTACGGCCCATTTCACTTTATACCACAGCCTTCTCCCAAAAGATCTAGGTTTGGGAATCTTCAGTTTACTTCCATCTGCTTCCCACTTTTGAGATCTCTTTCACTAATTTCAGGTCCATTGATGATACTTCTTCTCATTTTCCAGTACGATTATCTATGTCTTGCTAAAATTCCTTCCCTGGGGGAAAGATGTAAATAACATCCACCCTCTCCTCCCTTGATTTTGAGAACAAAATAAGGTATATTCTACCAAAGTGCACTCTGGAATCTAATGAATTTATTGGGCTTACTTACAGAGCAAAAGTTAAGGGATTACTGATAAGAATATAGCTGCTCTCCTATAAGGCCACACCAGAAAGTCACCCAAGCTTGGATGACGGCTGCCACAGCTGCTTATATAAATACAGAGTAGTTCCCGTCAGCTTTCCCAGCCTGTGTACCCTAGCCTTTCCCTGAGGCCATATGCACGTATGGCTGAATTTCTAATCTGGGTTGGGTGGTGTGGCTAGATATTTGGGTGAGGATCCTATGACCCTCTTACCTTCCTTCTATGTGGAGGGGAGTCAGAAGTCACTAAGTCCAGGTGTGACCTTTGGCAAGCAGGTACAGCTGAGCTTAGGAAGATGGGGTTTACCAGACTTGGAGGACATTTCCATACAATGTTATTTAAAAAATGAAAAAAAGATGTTTCAATAATCCTCTGAATTTTTGGAAGAATATGACCTAAAATTCATATAGCCCTGACATCTCTTACCCATTTCAAAATATTTACTTAAACTCTTTTCTCTTTTGCTCTTCTGTCCAATTGAGGTTGACCTGTCTCTACTACCTGATGGATGGATATCCATCAGACTAAACTCCCAATGTCCTCCCTCCTCAATGATCCACTGAAAATTTTTAGCTCTCAACAGAGTTTAAGCTAATCAAGCCTAGCTTCTGTTCTTTTTCTGGTGACCTCTCATGACACTGTAGTGTCCTTACCTTCCTGTTTCTGTTTTCTTTTTGCAAGTCTCCTCTGCCAAGCACTTGGTTGTACAGCCTAATGTAATCCTTCAGGGAAGATCAGAGAGTTTTTTTCCTTTCTTCATTACTTTATCTGTTAATATAGCCTTTAATATGATTTAGAATATGATGTGATGACACCACCTCAAACATCCCATTACCTATGTGATATAATCCATCCTTGCCTAATAATCTATTTTGTCAGTCTTATTAGCATGTTTCTCTTGAATTAATTTCATTCATTCTTCTTCCACTTCTCAGCACCAGTGTCCTAATAAACCTTTATCTTTATTATGGTAGTTTGTTTCCTGGTGAAAAGGACTCTGAAGTGGACACCTACAATCATTGTTCTGGTAACCACCAGGGAAAGTTGGGGATCAACCTTTGGTCTGGAACTGACTCAGCTGGGAGCTCTATGTCTGGGAGGAGACTTTGAAAATGTCAGACCGGGGCAGACAATTCTGGGTCCCAAGAAGGCTGCTCATTATGGTAGGGAAAGATAAAGGATTTGGAACCAGCTCAAAATAGGATTTCTTTCTTTTTCATTTATTAGCAATGTAACTTGGCAGGTGAGTTAACTTCCCTGAGCCTTTGTAACCTAATCTGTAACAATATGGGATTGGATTACATCATGCCTAAGGTCTCTATAAAACCAGATGATTGAATTATTTGTCAAGCAATGTCTGATTGTTTTCTGGAAAGTTGTACTCTAAACTCAATTCCATATTACAGATTCTTACACCATCTTCCTTTTCAAAGGCATTACTCCTATCTTATCTGACAACCCTGGAGTACTTTTCCTTCTATTCAGTCTGCTCAAGAGTAAGGGCACACACATTTCTGAATTCTGATGGATCCTTTGCTGGAAGAGAAGATATAGCATCTGTCAGCTAACACCCTGAAACACCGGAGTCCCAGGATATGTAGGTAGGAAAATTACATAGTTTTATGGAATCACCAATAATATTCTAAAGGTACTGGAGATAGCAAGTTATTAAAGTCATAGTCACATATTCACATATTCTCTCTCTCTCTCTCTCTCTCTCTCTCTCTCTCTCTCTCTCTCTCTCTCTGTTTCCCTCTCATTAATATCTCTTAAAACCATGTAGCATCTATGTGGAATCTTCATTCATTAGGAACTCAAGAAATATATTCTAGCAGAATTTGTTTCCCTCACATAATTAAAAGAAGGAAACTTTATAATTCCATTTTTCTAAATGTTCACCAACTTTAGTTTAAAAATACCTTTAAAATGCATCATGTATTCTCAATTCCTCAGTTTGTTTGCCAGTATGTATAATGTGTATGATACATAGATCACCTTTTCCTTATTTCTTTACACATGGGGAAATGTTTTACAGATGGGGAAATAGAGAAACAAAAAGTTTTTGTGTCTTGCCAACTGTCTCATTGTTTGCTCTGGTGGAAATGAGAGCATTTCAATTATTGAAGTGAACTATGTTAACATATACGTATCTTTTCCTCAGAAATTTTTTCTCTTTCTTGGGAAAAACAATCCTTAAATAACTTTGGTCCAGCAGATTGCAAAACATGTTTTTGGCTGCATAATTTGAGTATCATATCATAGCACATCTCTGAAAAGTTAGGGGAAAATCAACCTGTACTACTGATTCACTTGACATTACTTGAGCTTGTGTCATGGGATTCTGTGATGGCCTACAAGTGTCCTTGTGTATGTCTTAAAGTGTGAGAGGACTGTAAAGAGGTCACTTCCCAAGATGCTGTAATTTATATTAGGGAGTCCTATCAGCTCTATGTTGATTTGCCAAGTGATATCAAAGGAATAAAGAAATGACTATGATCTATGCGCGGATGGATTTATCTGGTGATGCCAGCTTCTGACTGTGTCAAGAATCTGGCTATGGTTACAGAATGTAAAAAAAATGGTAGTTCTCAGTCTGAGATTTTATTATATCCATTCATCCTTCATCTGCAACCTTCCTCTGCTATGTAGACAAGCAGAACTGGAGTGCAAGTAGAATTGACATACAGAAAAGGAAATAATTAAGAACATAGGCACTATTTGCCTGATTCTTGACAGGCAAAATTACTAATTTGATGATCAGGAACAGGGATCATAAGCTCCAACTTAATAATAGTGTGTAGGAAGGGCCTGGTTATTAAACTGGGGTGTGGGAAAGGCTGCCATGAAGGTAGCACTTCTGTAAGATGCTGAAATCCTCACACAACACTCTCTGGAATAGAGTGATAGCATTGACTTCTGGAAATGTCCTCTGAGATCATCACTACAAGGTCTGAGATAAGTAGCAATTATAAAAATAAGAGTTCATCCTCGACGCAATATGCTCATGTATTAGAGTTCTTTAATAATATCTTTACCTTGTATCTCTAGTATGCAGAGTCTAGAATTCCCAAATTAGCCATTGAGTGTTTCAAAGCATTTTCCCAGGCACCTTTATTTCCCTTTATTAGTATGCTGGCTAGATTATTCGTCTGTCCTATCCATTTTGTAGAAAGAAAATGCTCTGTATTGTACTTCTAACAGACTGATTTGTTACAGGAAGTGAAATTGCCTAAGGTATCTTTCTGCCTTGTACACATTAAACCTTTCCAGGATGCGGCTCTGGTGTGCTTGTAATGGACACAAGCCACTTAGGGAATATTTCTGTAGTTGTAAAATGGTGACGCCCAGTGAACAGGCCTTCTTTCCCCTCCTCCCTCCCTGGGAATCACAATGCTTTGTTTCAATTACATTTAGTACCTCCAGCTTCAGCAGCCCTTCCCCTGCTGTGATTAAATATTGATACTGTTCTTTAGTTTGGCCTTTGGTTTTACTTCTTCATCTTTGTTAATAGTTGTGTTGTATCTGGGGACAGAGCGCTTATTAAACTTTCCCTTTCTCCCCAAAATTATATAAACGATGCCAGGACATGAATGATTGCTTCTTTTAAAAAAGTTGATGAAGACATCCCCATAACTGTCATCACCTTCCAGCCTCCACATTGCCTGGATGCTGATGTTCACTTACACACACAGTTTGGGTTTAACTGTGAATTTGGACATAGCAGGGACATAATCTTTATATGTTTAGGACATTATTCTCTTGTTTTGTAAATTATGCATATGTGTCTAAGTGTCTACCATGTGTGGGTAGGTGCCCACAGAGGCTAAAAAGGGTGTGGTATCTGCTGGAATTATAGGCAGCTGTGAACTATGTGATGTGGGTGCTGTTACCTGAACTTGTGTCCTCTGCAAGAGTAGTGTGGGATCTTCACCACTAAGCCATCTCCTTAGGCCCATTCTTCATATCTTGACTTTGAATGCTAACACCCTCCCTGATAATTTTGCTGTCTGTGTTTTGAGACAGGGTTTCCCTGTACTCCTAACTGGGTTTGAACTCACTATGTAGACCAGAGTGTCCTTAATCTCACAGAGGTCCACCTGCCTCTGTCTCCTGAGCATTGCTCTTAAAGACCATTCTCAGCAGGATGCTTAATTTTAAATGTATTAAAAATACCCAGATATCTGACAAAGCATTAATTCTTTGTTGAGGGTGATTCTGGAACACATTGACATTTGAATTAATTGATTTGATTAAGGAAGATCCACCCTAACCAGATGCTAGAAGACACCTGATAGCTTCTGTAGGTAGAAGATGATATTTCTCACCTCCATAATCTGAGTTAATTCCTGTAATCTATCTATCTATCTATCTATCTATCTATCTATCTATCTATCTATCATCTATCTATCTTTCATCAATCATCTATCATCTATCATCTATCTATCTATCATCTATCTATATATCATCTATTTATATATTATCTATCTACTATCTATCATCTATTTACCTATAGATTTCTATCTATCTATCTATCTATCTATCTATCATCTATCTATTTTTCTATTATCTGTATTTCATTTATCTATCATTTGTTTAGCTAGCATTTAGCTTTATGTACTTATTATATATCCTTCTGTACATTTTATTAGATTTGTGTCTCCAGAGAATGTGACAAATTCAGCATCTTGTCCAGATATCTTTAAATAGTAGACGACATTAAATCCAGTGTCCTTCAACCCCACTGCTGTGAAATTGAGTTTTAAGGTATTTATTTATAGAATTTGCCTTCATTTTACAAGAAAGAAAAGGAAGATTCTGGAAGAGAAGCTCTAGTTTATTATCACAGAGGCTTGTGGTCCTAGTCAGATTGAGGGTTGTGAGCATTCTGGATGAAGTGTTGTGGGTACGTCAGGAACTGTATAGTCTATTGAATTTGGCATATTTTCAAGGTCTAGAGGTAAAATGGCAACATTAACATGATTCCAATTAAAATTAGAGACTCATATGAATAGAACTAGAATTGAAACTGCATGAGCCAGAAGAGAAAAGCAGCTCTTTCATCTCTGTGGACGAGCCCTTCCCACCTCTGGCCTTGGCAGCAGGTCTGTGGAGGGCCTTCATCCAGCACGCTGCACTCACAACTTCTGTTCCCATCGTTTGCCTGATTGTGCCCTATACACTGGCCAAACTGCCAGCTTGTTTTAGAACCTCTTTAAACTTATCTGGTCTTAAGGACATTGCCTAATGTTTATTTTTTTCTTTATTGCTTTTACTAAGAAGATTGAAAAATCAAATGGATTGTAACTCCTGTCCTTTTAGAACTCTAACCTTCAGCATGGGAATATTGCACAGTGATCAGGGTTGCCAATTTTCAGTTTCTTTCCACTTGCTTCTTGTATCACCCTGCTAAGATCAGGTGGGATTTATGCTAAGAGTTGTGGCTGAAACATCAGTCCCATCCCATTATTGTGTGAATTATTTGCCACATAAATGTAACAGGTGATATCTGCCTGATGTGGACTAAAAAAAAAAAATGAAACAATAATCAACATTGATGCCATTGTGATTTTAATTTTAAACTTCATTTCAGAGTTTTTCAATCATTTTCTTTTTGATTATTCAATGTCCTCTGATCAGAAAGGGAAGACAGAAATGTTTCAAGGTAAAGATATAGGTGACACTGCTAATTAGCAATCAAGTAAAAGGCAAGCTAAAATGAATTTGAAAATAAAGGGAAGTGCTGTGTGGGAAAATTCGGTCAAGCTGACTAACCAGTGGGCCCTCCCTGGCCACACTCATGGAGTGGAATGTAGAAGCCCTGGGATTTGAGTCATACTGGCTACATAAGGTGGTCGTCTTTGGAATAAAGCCCTCTCTGTAACTGGACACTTTAACATGGTCGGTGTGCTGCACTTTCCTGTGAGTGTTGCCCATGTGGCTCACCCTGGGAATAAATGGGACATACTATAGTACTGTCTTGTGAAAGTGAATAAAAATTCAATCTTCAGCACATTGCTTCTGAATAGATATATTTATAATGGGAGGAGCCTGCCTATCTACTGCCCAAAGAAGGGACAGAAAGGAAGCAGAACCTTCTGCAGCCGGCCTATTGATTTGAAGCATAGTTTGAAACTCATTTGTAGGGAAAGCAGTATGTCTAAACAATTCACAGCACTGTCTCTTGCTGGTAAGTGTAAACGAACTAGAGCAGTAATGAATTTTAGATGGTTACTGGTCAGCCTGCTGTGGAGAGGCAACGTCATTTGCTTTAGTAGATTCCTGATGTGTTGACTGGCTGCCCAGAATTGATATCCAGTTGCCAGAGGGAATGAAGAATTAAATCTCAGCCTTCCACAGTGCATAAATGTCTTGGCAAAGACAAGATAGAACAATTTGCTGCCCCAGTGAGATGGTGTGAAATGAAAGGAATGATAGGGTTGTCCCTATTCTGGAGATGTGAGAGCTAACATCCAGGTACAGCCACCATCTGATCACTCCGTTGCAGATGTCAAAGGTTAACTGAGAAGAGAAAGATGCCCCTCCACTGAACTAGGAATGGTAGGTGTGTTTCTGCTGAACTGGTATAACTGCTCCAATGTATGCTAGACTCTAGAACCCTAGGTCTAGAGGGTGACTGGTCTCTTCCATTCCTCATGTATCCCCTTGAGAAGAAGATAAAGCTTGGGGGAGGAATCAGGGATGTAGCTCTTAGCAATGACCTGTCTGTGGCCTCTAAATGAGTTTGGTGATCTATGTCAATGATAATGGAGCTTTGTTTTTTTTAATTTCTTTATGTGTATGAATGTACTGTCTGCATGAAGGTTTGTGCATCAGTGTCGTGCAATGCTGCGGAGGTCAGAAGAGGGTCTTGGATTCCCCTGGAACTGGAGTTCTCCTGGAATTGGAGTTTCAGATGGTTCTCGGCCGCCATGTGGGTGCTGGGGATGGAACCCGGGTCATCTGTAAGAGCGGTCAGTGCTCTTAACTGCTAGACCATCTCTCCAGCCTGAACATGGAGCTTTTAAAAGATGGTCAAGTCTAGTTGCCTCCCCCAGAGAGCATACTTTTAGTTCATCTGGGTAGAGGTAACTCTGGGCAATGATTGCTTTTAAAGTTCCAGAGCTGGTTCTAATATGTAGCCAGAAGTGACAGATGACTAGCTAAGCTGTTTGCAGGACGAATGACTCCCTGTCCTTTCCCATGGTAGCAGCCTGGGGCTGTTGGTGATGTGACTCTTGAATGAGTATGTCACTTAGGGAATGTATTAGCAAACCCAGTTATAGTGACACACTTGAAGCATTCTTAAATGTGTTTAACCAATAATAAGGCAGACTTTTTCCCCATCTCACAGACTCTGCTATGTCTCATTTTGTTCCAAACTTAGAAATGGGCTAAGCATGACTAACTTTTAGCCTCAAACCTGGGACAGGCTACTTTCTATCTCTGGCCTGACTCTTTCAGTTGCTATCAGTTATTTTTGCAGTCAAAGATCCTCCATGTCATGTCTTGTTCAGTCCTATGGGACCAAAGACTCTAGCCTCCATGAGGGCTGGGAAATACACTCTGCCTTTGTCTCAAAAGCATTTCATTTTTCCGTTTAAGGTATGTAGTAAAAACTGAAGTAGCTTCTGACTTATCCTAAAATCTTTAAAACATGTGAGAATGTATTCCTCAGGGTACATTAAAACCAAACAGCCTTATTAGGCATATATCATGATGTTGAATGGAATATCAAGGAATTACAGAAAATTCTTGCTTCCTGAAAAATTTCAGGACCCACTTTAACCAATCAAAATCCTTGTATTTATGAAACCACATTTTATTTGAGGAAGCTATTGGTTTCTTTTCTTGGAAAAGTTAGTAAAGACTATCACTTTATTTCTTTTTTTTTTTTTTTTACTTCAATGGAGAGTCTCTGTACTTAAGACATTTTTTCCTTTGCTCTATAACTACATAGGATATCTAAATATCTCTCAACTTAGTGGGAATTATTTTCAGCCAGCCAGTCTACACTGACAGGGAAGAGAAAAGCAAGATTGTGTTGCGTGTGTTGAGAAATGACTGCAAACGGAGTACAAACTCACTGCTGTAATGCCACCCCCTAATTCCAGAAGGGATGCTTGCAGATGCTTGAAACAGGAGGCGAAGCACAATGCCTCTAATCTGCTATGCAGCTGCAGTGTTAAAGGCAAGTGCTGTGTGCTACGTTTGCCTGGAGGGAGCGTGATGTCTTGATGCCTTACTATGATTTCCAAAGCCGTTACAAGGGCCAGCCACCATGGACCCATGTTGACAAACGACAGAGCGTGTGCAGTGATGGGGGCTTGTATTCATCTTGCCCCTCTAGGATCCTGCAGAGTGGCAGATTTAGAATATGGAGGTGAGGAAGAGAGCAGGCTCTGAAAGGGAAAAGGCTGTAGATTTTCCTTAAATGCTCAGTTAAGTGGACAAGCTTCCAGTGCGTACCAACTTCGGTACAGAACAGGATTTGTATCTGGTCCTCAGCAACTGTGTATGAATCAGCACATAGGAAAGCGAAATGGGATCTGAAGTCAGGGCTTGGGATTCACTGCTGATTCTTAATGGCCATTCAGGATATACTGTCATTTCTTTTCCATCTTAGAAGAAGATAAATGTCTCTCATGAAATTCCAGAGAAAGGCCACATATGCTTAGAGATTAGTGTTCTCTCTCAGAGCTTAACCGAGGATGCACATCAAGTTTGTTGAGAGTCATCCCTTGCAAGGTGGCTGCTTCTGTGTCTGAAGCTGTGGGGAGATGCCAGGATGTGAGAGCAGAGTTGCATCTGCCATAGGGGAAGTCGCACTGAAAAAAATTCCCACTTCACACTCTCTTTTCAGTTGACCCTATCCACACAAGTAGCACAACTGTAATTCCTTTTCATACATTAGGAAATTAGGAAGACAGTGAAAATGTTTCCAGGGAAGCCCTGGAAACAAGAATCATCAAAGACGGCAAAATGCCGGGAAATGTGTACAGGAGACACAAAGGTTGAGGCATCTGTATTTCCTTGGTTATGGGGGATGGGTCGGACTTTCCAACTTGAATACAAATGTCAAGAAAAGGAGCAAACGTTTTTATCTTTCCCGCTGGAAGCCTGTTCCCTGTGCTCTTGAGAAGGGAAGCAGTAATATGACTGCTCTGTGTTCCGATAATACCCTGAGCTTTTCCTTTACAGTAATGAGCAAACTTATTTTGTCAAATATTGTTTGAAATAATTCATGTGGCCATATTTTGTCTGAAATAGTGTCCATTTTGCTTTTCATGCCATGCACTTCTCTTCCCTTCTATTCAAGCCCTGTCTCATGACTCATGAAAGGATGTCAGAGGGTAGAAATAAAGGTGCCTCCCTGGCATTGGTTTCCCAAAGACTAAACTATTGGAATAATGAATGGCTAAAAGAGGGGAAATTGAGCTTATAGGCATTGGTAAAATTGTTTCATTAATAAGATAAAGAGATGGACCATACGCTTTGAGATGGGTAACGGGAGTAACCCCTGATGCATAAAAAGAGAAGGAAAGAAAAGCACGATGGAGCAGATGAAAACAGAGGTGTCCCCAAGTGTGGGGAGCACGGAGAGTGAGAAGGAGGTGGGAAGTTCTGAGGTAGAGCAGGGATGCCTCATTAAGAGTCCTGGGGTGAAGGTACAAGAGGGACAACCCTTAGAGGAGGAGAAAGCAATGCTGGAGATGGATGAAGAGGCTGAGAGACTATGAGGACTTGAAGTAGTCGACATCATGTTGCTCTCCCAGGACACTAGCACTAAGAAGGTAGGGCTGCAAACACTGCTGGCAAGATGGTTAACCCTTTGGTAACTGCAAGAGAATGAGTAGGTCAGTGAATCCTAATGGATATAAATTTTTTTTTTGGGTCTTTTTTTTAAATTAATTTTATTTATTTTCGTATGTGTATGAATGTACTGTCTGCATGCAAGTCTGTGCACCCGTGTTGTGCAACGCCGCAGAGGTCAGAAGAGGGTCTCGGATTCCCCTGGAACTGGAGTTCTCCTGGAATTGGAGTTTCAGACGGTTCTCAGCCGCCATGTGGGTGCTGGGGATCGAACCTGGGTCCTCTGTAAGAGCGGTCAGCGCTCTTAACCGCTAGGCCATCTCTCCAGCCCATACATTTTTTTAAAGACATTAGTTTATCCAACCTCCCTCCACCCACCTTCATCACATTTCTGGGCCACTTTGAATGCTGCAAATCCCATCTTCTTGATTTTATGATCTCCAGAGTAGACCCATGAGTTCATAAGCCTTTTAAGCACCTGCTTTAGAGCCAACCTGATTTCTAATAATGAGATCTTAACAATTGACCATCAATTAGTGAGGATAAAACTTTCCCAATTGTGGAACTAGGGGAAAGGCCACACTGATTTAATGAGTGTGTGTGTGTGTGTGTGTGTGTGTGTGTGTGTGTGTAATTCTGCTGGGTAAGGAAATTTTAAACTTCTACCAGTGTATTAATGACAAGGTTTTCTTTTCTTCTGTGTGTATTGTTTATCTTTGTTTTTGTGTTGGCTTCTTGAGACTGTAACCTAAACTTGTCTGCAGTTTACCATGTAGCCTAGATTGGTCTCAAATCTGTGGCAGTCCTTTTGTCTACACCTTTCAAGTTCTGGGATTATCAGCATGAACCATTGGGGTCTTGACCATGCTTTAAAATCATTTTAGTAGACATACTATAAACTGACTCATAATGACTTATTCTTAAACCCATACAACAGGACACCTTTCAACTAGAGAAGGTTCTTCCTGCAGCAGATTGCAATTACAGAAATCCACAAATGGACAAGGCACAGAGAATAAGAGACCGCAGTGCTCAGCCCTAAATGGGGCCCCTATAGTGCACCATCTCATCTTATGGCTTGGGGACCAAAGGACAGGTCCATATGTGAATCCACAACACATATGATGGCATGCATAAGATCTGTGCAAACCCAAACCAGACAGGGGCCCAGCATGCATGGGGAAGAGGGCAGAAAGCCCCAGCCCTAGTGGAGGGTCTATTGGCAACTTATAGATGCTGGGAGAGGGAAAGTCAATTTTCTTTACTGGTGTGGTACCTGGTAGGCTGGCCAGATGCCAAGATGTACACCCACACCCAAGAACTCTTAGAAAACATAGTTTAGACTCTATAGGCCTTAAAAATAGACAAATAATAATAGAGGACAGGAAATCAGGGCAGGAGTAGTAAGGTGTGAGTGGAGAAGGCGGAGGGCATCTGAATATGATAAAAATATATTGTGTGAAATACTTGAACAGATAAAATAATTTTACAAACGTCAAGATTTTCTTCTATTCCTTTACTCTTCAGAAGTTGGCCTGGTTCAGAAGTCTTCCTCCTGGTTAACTGCCAAGGCAACTTTTATTTTCCAAGATGGTTACATCTCGTAACACACGGTTGTTTTTTTGTTTTGTTTTGTTTTGTTTTGTTTTTCTAGTTGGACCTTGCAATTGCTCTCATTGCCTGCAGTGTCTGATCCCCTGCCTTTGAAGCTGGACAGGCTTTTCAACTGCCACAACCAGTCAAATACAGAAGAAATGACATGGTATTATTTCTGAAGCTAATCAAAAGAACACTATGCACCTGGTTCTTGCTGTCTCAGAGCCCATGAGCTTTGAACTCATCCTCTAGGTTGTGAGGGAACCTATGCCTCTTTTGAGACTATTCTTTGAACTTTGACCTTAGATCTCGGGCTGGAAGTCCCATTTGGCAATGATGTCTTCAAAATCAACACGCTTCATCTCTTTCTAGCTTTTATCCTATCAAATATCTGAATACTGTCAAATTAATGCAGACTCCTTTTGCCATAAAAATCTCCAACATTGCCATCTTCTTTTAACCATTCTTGTATTAGAAGTATTTTATTATTATTATTATTATTATTTTTGGTCTTTTCGAGACAGGGTCTCCCTGTAGTCCCAGCTGTCCTGGAACTCACTCTGTAGACCAGGCTGGCCTTGAACTCACAAAGATCCACCTGCCTCTGCCTCCCAAGTGCTAGGATTAAAGGCATGCGTCACCACGCCCAGCTTAGAAGTATTTTAAAATAATTTGTATGTGCATTTGTCTTAGTGCCACCTTGTATATAAGTCTGTAAATCACATACATGCAAACACATCACATCACACACACACACACACACACACACACACACATACGCACACACATGCGTGGGGTGATTGGCTTATATCTTCCCTTAAACATCTCTTTAGTTATATAATGCAAAACTAAAATTCTTTGTAATGGATTATAATATCAAGACTCCCTTAGGAACAGATTCTCATCTCTTATAATCCTTAGAGCCTGGAACTTTCCAACTGTCTAACTTTAAGTTTTCATACTAGAATTTAAATGTATATCCTCTTGACTTTCTCTGAGTGGATACAGAGGAAATGATCACAGTCCTGCACAGTTACTCATGCATTATTCCTTCTCCTGCTTGAGCACTGCTAGGAAATGTGTTTTCAGAGTGTGGAGCATAGGCAAAGCAACTTGGAGAATTCTGCTTTACACCAGCCTTGGGTGTGTATAATGCCACAAAAGAGTTTCCAGTCATATTTTTCCACTCTCAGAATCTGTTCCAATTTGCTTAGCTGCACATACTT
The DNA here is from genome assembly GCA_009823505.1 of Rhizomys pruinosus. NCBI lineage: Eukaryota > Metazoa > Chordata > Mammalia > Rodentia > Spalacidae > Rhizomys > Rhizomys pruinosus. The sequence goes on from VZQC01005228.1 coordinate 2,282,206, forward strand.
TGTTTTACAAAGAAAACCTAAGAGAAATAATCTCACTTCTTAGAAAGAAACACATCACTGCAGTTATTAATGATCTGCAAGGAAGAAACTGGAAGATGCATCTTTGTATTTTGACCACTATCTTTGTGGGAAAGACCTTACAAATTGTTGTTTGTTTGCTTTTTAAAGGTGGAGGACTGTCACTAAAAGGAATAGACCCTGGCAGGAGGAACAGATGAATATTTCAAACTGGTGCTATTTTGCTTTTGGCCCAGAAAGGGAAAACACATTTTTGCTAATAGATTTTTTTTCCTCCTGTCACATGTACTGCAGGTTATAGAACGCAAATTATGGTAAATCTGCTGCTCTTTGCATTAGAAACAAATAAACAAAAAATGCCAAGCAAACAAAAGAATATGATTTATAATTCTCTACAATTGCATCTCTTTCCAGCAATACATAATCATACCACCTCTCTCATTTTTACAGTCTCGAAGGGATGGAAGAAATCACATTTTTTTTTACTTTTTCTGATAAAAATAATAAGTAGAATAATAAAATCCATCCATTTTCTTGAGTGTGTTGTGGAAAAGGAACAAAGTTCTGTGATGGTTTATTAATCATTTGGATTGTAAACGCAGAATATTTGACTTAAGCTCAATCTGTGCCAAAACAAATATCCCCACAGCACGCTCTGTATTAAAGCCATTTTTCTCAGATTAAAATCTTCCAACTGCTGCCTTTGGTGTTGTGATCACTCAGGGTTCTGGAAATTTCCTAGAGACCTTGATAATAATGGTAGGGATCTTTCCAAGTGCTCCCTTAATCAGAACATAGCCAGTGCTCCTTCTCTGAGCCTGCTCCCTAAACTCCAGCTAGGAAAAGAGTGTTGTGATTTCAGAATCCATTTGTAGATAATTTGAGGCTAAGTTGAAATCAAGGTCAACATTTCCATTTTGTATCCTATAACATCTTCATTTTTAGTCAAATCTATTCAGAGATTAGATTCTTTGCCTGTTTTCTAGGGATTTCATCTATTTAAATACCAGGATTCATCCATCCATTCATACAATAATTCAATCAAAATCATATATTATTTAGTATATGAGAAAATATGAGAACATAGATACCTATGAAGTTAATGCTCATTTACTAATGGGGACACCATGAATGAAACAGACACGCATGAACCACATGCATAGAGCATACGTGTACAACAAAATGTAAATATACTAATATATCTTGTTTAAAATGTAGAGAGAAGAGAGAGAATGATATTACGATAACATTGTGACTGCCATAAAGAGGTGGATGATTTAGACTCTAACTGGATCAAACTACTTCAAATACAATGAGAAGCAACGGGTTTTTGGAGAAGTTGCTATATGAACTAATATTTGAAAAATGTAGGGCTGGAGAGATGGCCTAGCGGTTAAGAGCGCCGACCGCTCTTACAGAAGACCCGGGTTCGATCCCCAGCACCCACATGGCGGCTGAGAACCGTCTGAAACTCCAGTTCCAGGAGAACTCCAGTTCCAGGGGAATCCAACACCCTCTTCTGACCTCTGCGGCATTGCACGACATGGGTGCACACACTTGCATGCAGACAGTACATTCACACACATACGGAAATAAATAAAAAATTAAAAAATATATATATTAAAAAAAAAGAAAAGAAAAATGTATCAGGCAGCATAAGGCTAGGGGAAGAGTGTTTTGATTATAGTTTGCAGCAAATATAAATTCCCAGCAGCTAGGGAAAAGCAGAAAATTGAGAGGAGAAGGAAGAAGGCTGGGAACCAAGTTGGGACTACTGTGTGGTAGGATGGTGTGGGGAGGTGGAAAAGCAGTCTAATTCACACTTCAAGGAGATCACAACAGCTGCCTCGTGAATAGATGTCCCAGCAAAAGCAGAGCAGGGAGATGGCTGAGAGTTGGTTACAGTAATTTGGGGGAAAGACAGGAGTGGCTTGGGTGACAGTGATGAACGAACGTAAAGTTAGAGAAGATGGAAAGTAAATGCAATGCTACCTATTTCTGCAGCTCTGTGCTGGGTTTTTGTCCAGCTTGGCTTGCATGGGTCTTGTGCATGCTGACACCAATGCTGTAGGTTCATATCAACCAGGTTCGAAGAGCTTCTAGGATTCATTTCTGTTTGGTCTTGCATCACCTCTCTGGCTCTTACAATCTTTCCACCCAGTCTTCTGCAATGTTCCCTGAGCTTGGGTAAGTGAAACTGAATATAGGTAGCCTGTCTGTGGAAACACACTCTGTAGACTCCTAATCTTCACCTTTTGGCCATTCAGCAACCTTGGCTTAGGAAATATTGGCAGCAGATGGTTGTCAGGTGAGGAAGATTACCTGGCCTTTATTAGAAAAGAGACTCCAGATAGGCCAACTAGAGCTGAAGGTAGGGAGACTGGCACTGAGAAGTGAGCAGGGAGAGCAATTTGGCACAATGGACCCCAGCAAGAATGACAGCGGGGTGAACTTCAGGAGGAGGGGGAGGAAAGGGAGGGTGCCAAGGGAGAAGTGGTTATAATGGCCATTCAGACTAACTATAAATTATGCATGAAACATATAAAAATTCAATAAAGAAAAAGAAAAAAGAAAGTAAAAGCAATGAAATTTGAGGGGAAGTGGAACACAAGAGTGTACTATTCTTATGGATGATGACTTAGCAATATTTGGCTTGATGTGGTATGAGGCCATTTCTTTCTTTTTAAAAAAATGTATTTTTATGATTATTAAACTTTTTCCATAAGTCATACATCATTTCTCAATCGAATCTAGAGTCACTTCCCTTTCCATGACCCCACTCTACCCAAGTCCCTGCACTCTGCCATACATGTCCTGCATCTTTTTCTGAGTCTTTCCAGAGGTTTTTTTCAGTTCTTTTGTTGTTGTTCTCTCCAACTTGTATTGCTACAGTATATATATACACATATACATAGTTTTATACATACATAAATATACACATAAATATATACACATATCACTTGAATTGGAGGACATTTTTTTCCTAAAAGATGTCATGTTTTCCTTAAGGAAGTATTCAAAGATTCCTCCTTGGCAATCCCAAACAACCATCAATCCTGCACTTTTGCTCCACATTGAGGTCTTTCCCTCCCATGGTCCTCCAAATGAAGTCCAGTAAGCATGCATCCTGTCTTGATATCCCTGTACTGGCCTCCATGATACAGCTCAGGTAGTCCAACAATGGCAGTCTATATTCTGATGAGGCTGACATCCCCTTAGCTGTTTAGTCCACAAGCTGGGTATCTCAGTACTCCTCATCTGGCATTGAAGGTTTGGAGGATTCTTGGAGAGACATGAGTCTTCAGTCCATATTGGAAGGTTAAAAAACTGTGTCTCATGTCTTTGAGGAGTGCCAAAAGTGGTGGCAGCTGCAGGGTAGATGCACTTGCCAGTAAGAAATGAAGACAGGCCAAACCACAGTACTCTCTCTTTTTTATTTTTGTGTTTTTACTAAGATCTCGAGTCGTATGTCTGCAGTACAGTTTCTCTAGTCTTACTGATTATTTCTGGTTATACTTTCCTTTTAGATGCTGAAGGCCACACAGTTAGCTCAGATTAACCAAGGTTTTTGTTTTCTCAGGGTCAGTTGAGGGATCTCTCAGGGTTTTTATTTGGGGGGAAGGAGGGTTGGAGCGCCTTGCTCCTTTCAGCTTTTCATTTATCAGTTCCATCCACTCAAGGACAAAATTAGGTCTTGCTAGACCGGGCTTCCTTTTCTGAAGCATGAGCAGACTTTCCTCTTTATAGACTGGACACTGGCTGAAGTCTCATTAATGGCTCTCCAAGACCTCCCTGAACAGGAAGACTGGTGACCCACATTTGCAGGACGTTTCAAGAGATGCCCCTATGAAGAAGCCATTTCTTTTTAAAATGCGGAAAATGTCCTCAAAGTGGGAAGGCAGGAAAGGGATGTTTGGACCTGGGTGGATTATCAAAACTTCTTCCTAGGAGATTTTCTTTGATAGCACAATAAGGCTTCTATGGGAAAAGGTTAGATAGGTCAACAAGGAGTATTTATACACAGGGATTATCAACACAGATATAGGGTTGTGCTCCTTGGGGAAGAATGTATTTTTAAATATATTTATTATTTTTTATGTATATGAGTATATTGCCTGCATGTGTTTAATGCACCAGTGTCATGCAGTGCCCACAGATGTCAGAAGAATGCTTTGGATACCCCGGAACTGGAATTACAGATGGCTGTTAGCCACCATGTGGGTGCTGGGAATTGAACCTGGGTCCTCTGCAAGAGCAGGCAGTGCTCTTAACCTCTGAGTCAGCTTTATAGCCCCAACCTTGTAGAAGAATGTAAGCAAGCAAGAGGAGCCCAGGGACTCAGCCCCAAGACCCTGCATTCAGATGCAATGTGGAGAAGTAGAAAGGGGTCATTGGGGAGTTCAGAGAGTGAAGTGGGGGGTAAACTGCAGGAGCATATGGCTACAGAAAGCTCAATAGGCCAGTAGTTATGGATGGCTTGAGAACTGAAATGTGTAAAAAGTGAAGTGTAGGAAGTTTTCTTTGCCAGGAGCAGATACAGAGTGGTCCTGCTAAGGGAAGGGGAGCATAGTACCCACAGTAGGGAACTGACTCCTTGGCACAGAGGCCAGTCAGTTACTTTCATAACCCGACCTGAAAGGTACTTCCAATTCAGTTCCTTAGCCTGGGACAACAGAATGTTTCCCACTTTGGCAGTATTTTTTCCACCTGCCCAAAGACTGCTGGCTCCTGGACAGGAATTTCAGGCTGATGGCTGATTGCCTATCTTCAGCCTATGTCTACTCACAATTCACTTCACCACACCAGCTATCCAGATTGGTGGTCTAAAGGACCACTGTCCAACCCACTGGTCACTCAAATGAAATTCAGGCCTGTTTCAGCCTGTATATGCGCAAAAATGGCAGCCTGGAATTTTGTAATGATGGTAATGGGGAATTCAATTTATTGCATGCTGCAGCTTGCTTTTATAAGCAAAACGACATCAGCTCCCAGAGCCAATCACAGACCCCCAATTCTGTGCCACTGCACGCTGCTGCTCTGCCTGGCATCCTGTACCTGGGCCACGTTGCTTGCTCCCACATGGTGCTCTAAGTGTGCTGGCTGAGAACTAGCCCCTAATTCAAACTGGATCTTCCTACAGTGAAGAGTTGGTGAGGAGACTCTGATGGTTCCTAAAACCATTGCCTTGGCAGAATTGGGAGGCATGAAGATGAGAAGGAATGGACCTGAGAAGGAAACTGCGCAAATGATAATGCAGCTAACTTATGTAGACGTCGAAGTGTTGTGATGTTTTAAGTGTTGTGAGATCAAGTTTGTAGTGACTTGGGATGTGAATAAAGATCCCAGTCTTCTTTAGATTTTTAATCCAGTCAGCTACTTTATGGGATTTTTGAGAAACTTACTTTAGAATATGCACCTAGAGCATTTGTAATAATGTCTTGCCAATCACAGTGCTCTAAATGGTTGATATTGGATTAGAATTGTTGAATGAAACACTAAGATACAATTGATAAGAAATTTCAAAGTGAAACATGAGGTCACCATGGGGATTTCCAAATTCTCTGTGTGACTCTTGAACTTTCCTTACCCATATAACCATCAGAAAGGCATCAACCATGGGGAAGTTTTTTGTGAAAGGAATTTTCGAGAGAATTATATCTTGTCAGCCCATAGCCGTCAGCATCCTAGAGAAGGCACCAGTATCTCTTTGGCAGCTATGGGACCCTGTGAACCAAACCATCACCTGACTGACTCAGAAACTTAGTGGAGTAGAGATGGGGGCTGTGAGCTGCTCTAGACAAAGAAGAGCTGCAAATGGGAATATGAATCAGTCAGTAGGTTCCAGAGATAGTGAGTCAGCCCACAGTCATTGAATATCATTCCTAGTATATCCTGAAAAGGTTTAGATCCCTATAGAAAAAGTCTAAGTAGAGTATTTGACTGATGAATACACCTGGGCCAGTGAAGAATGGAAAGCATTGTGCATACAGTGGAATTACATGGCTCCCAACTTGGGAATTTCATTGTCCATACCATGGTAATTGCATGCTTCACATCCTGGTAATTGTAAGGTTCATAATATGCATATTGTGTTTTCATTATATGGGAATTACATGATTCATATCCTGAGAATTGCATGGCTCACACTGTGAGAATTGCATGGTTCACACTGTGGGACTTGCATAGTTCACATTATGGGAATTTCATAGTTCACACTGTGGGAATTGCATGGTTCACATTGTGGGAATTTCATGGCTCACACTGTGGGAATTGCATGGTTCAAATTGTGGGAATTTTATGGTTCACACTGTGAGAATTGCATGGTTCACATTGTGGGAATTGCATGGCTCAAACTGTGGGAATTGCATGATTCACATTGTGGGAATTTCATGGTTCACACTGTGGGAATTGCATGGTTCACACTGTGGGAATTGCATGGCTCACACTGTGGGAATTGCATGGCTCACACTGGGAATTTCATGGTTTACACTGTGGGAATTGCATGGTTCATACTGTGGGAATTGCATGGTTCAGGTTGTGGAAATTGTGTGGTTCACCTTGTGGGAACTGCAAAGTTCACAGTGTGGGAACGTCAGGATTCACATAATTTGAATTGCATGGAGGGGCTTTGCAGGAAGGACTCTCAGACAATATCTATAGATGGCTCCATCAGCTGAACCCTTTGTGACTCAGTGTTCTATACTTACAAGCCAATCATTCCTTTTTCTCCAGGTTAGCCTGATCCCAGACAGAATGAGAAGCAACAAAATTGAGTGAGGGAGACTAGAAAGACAACACTAACAGCAGACTACCCTGCCTTCCCCAAGGGCAGACAGGTCACTTGCCATGGACAGTTTTAAAAAAGGAGTCTGATCTTCACATAAAACCTGGAATACAAGTTATCACTCTGAACTAGACCTCTGAGAAATAATGCGCCAGTCTCCATGGGTATCCAGAAGAGTCAGCTGTAGATACAGCTTCCTTGGGGACTATGACAGCACTTGGCCATAGTCCTGGGCCAAGTAATTTAATAACAGCTCTGGAGTAGACTACCTGAATTAGGATCTCAGCCCCCCATTTGCCAGCTGTATGGCCTCCCTCAGGTTATCTAACCTCTCTGTTTCTCATTAGTGAAAAGAGATATAATAGCGTTTTCTACTTCTTGGCATATTTATGAGGATTAAGCAAATTGATGTGTGAAAAGCTTAAAGCGGTGCTCATTAAAGAGTAAATACTGGTAAATATTATCTATTGTTATTACTTTTTCTGATGGGGTTCAAGAGAGGCATGCTAATTAATAAGCCACACCGATGTTTCTAACTACAATAATATCTAAGGAGGGCTTGGTAGAGATTTGGATGAACTAGCTTCACAATCATGAGTGACACAGATGTAGAGGCTAGAACTAGAGTAGATCACATATATACTAGGTGCTCACAATGGCGTGTCCCTGGGCTTCTTTGTCCCTCCCACTGTGCTCAGCCTGCTCTCACCTGCTAACCTTTCCCCACCCACATTAAGACAGGCCCCTGCTGATGAATGGCTGCGCTGGCTCAGATTTTATTCTTCCCAGTTTTATTCTTCCGCTCCTGCTCGGTGCCCTGATTTAGATGACAGACTCCTTGAGGACACTGACCCTGGAAAGGTGGGTTCAGCAGCAGGTATGCAGCTGTTACGTGCACTTCTCTGGCTCACTGCACTTGTTGACTCAGCAAACAATTCTCCCAAACACTTGAAACTTCAGAAAAGAGTCCAGGGGCTATAGTGGAGCTTTGGGGATTCAATTCCCCTTTCATCCTTATAAATAGCTGCTTTATTTTGAGGCTGGGGCCCATTTCTATAGGAACTTGGCACTTTCCCTGCTTATAAATCAAGAATGTCAATCTTCCCTGCTGTCAAACTTTAACCAGAGCCAATTGCACAGGGATTAGTGTTGCCCATGTCAGTGTCCTTGGGCTATTTCCTTTCTGGTTTGTCTGGTTTTGGCTAAAAGTCCCGGATTCACTTTCCAGGGACCATTAAACTCCTCTCCTACACACGTTCATGCTCACAACCCCTTGGATTTTGACAAATTGTTTCAGTTCTCACCAAAGCCAGTTTAGCCTGGCAAATCTATCAGACCTGCCAGCATTGTGCAGAGGAAGTTGAGAGGGGAGAGGATACCTTGTCTCAACTGGTAGCTTTTTTTCTAGGCAGACCACCTACATTTGCAATGTCCTGATGAGGATCCCAGTGTAGATTATAATGGCACTGGTTAATAACACATTCTGGGCTACCTATCCCATAAAATGCTCTGAACTGCATTTCAGAGGTATCGTCTACAGTTATGCTTTACCCTTTCTCATTATACTTGTGGCTCAGGCACCATGCACTTGGTAGACACTGGTACACTCGGTACAGTCATTGAACAAACTCATTAGGAATTTAAGGACTCTGTTCTATGAGGACATTGAGCTAGGATGAGAGGGAACTGACATTTCAGTACTCTGTTTGGGGAGCAGACATGTCACAGCACTACATGGAAACCGCAAGGTTCATATCTTGTAGAGATTATGATCTAGGAGTTGAGATAAGTACATCAAAGTAACCTAGTAACCTGGGTCGGCATTTGACTAGGGCGCAAACTCTCAGACTGACAGATGGTGGCTCCGTGGTTTCAGAACAGGGGACATACAATGACTGGCTCCCAGAATCAAAGAAGCCTTTGAAATGATGGAACATTGGAGCTGGACCTTATAATATAATCAGGTGTTTAACTGACATGGAATAAGGACTTGCAGATGCAGGGGCAGCCTTAACAGGTGACATTTAGGAAAGCTTTTCTTCTTAAGGGAGAAAAGAACAATTTGGAGAGAGTACAGGGTGGAAAGGAGAGCAGACACAAAGAGCTTTGAGCTGAGAACTGGGAAGCAATCCTTCTCAGCCACAACAATTGATGTGAATTGTGAGTTATGGAGGACACAGGAGTCAGATTCATCTATGGCATAAGAAGGTTGGATTTCATGCTACAATCCAGTGGTCTTTGCTCTCCTCTCATTAGTCAAGGTCGTTGTGTTTTCTAGTTACCAGGTATTTCTACGGAGTGGTTATTTGACTAACTCCCTTGCCTACTATTGGAGATCCCCTCTTTAAATTATAGTATTTGTGCCATTTTAAGATCTTAGTTTTATAAGACCATGATCAGCATAGGTCAAGTTTCATCAAAGCCATCTGAATTGCAATCTGCACAGAAACGTCTGCCCTGGGAGGTGACCTTCCCACTGCTTAGCAGGCTTCTCCTGTGCCACCTTCTTCTGCACCTGCCCCAACCAGAATTCTCGAGGCTGCAGCCTACATTTCATCTTCTCAACAAAGCCTCGCTCTCAAGACCCATGTAATGTTCCATCATGTGGAGAAACTTTAGACAGTTGGGCTGTGGGGAATACCATTTTGTTTGCAGTTTCAGGAGCACAGGTCTCATAGCCCAACACTGCCTGCTCCTCAGTGGGTCTTACCTGTCCATTTCTTAATGTAAAAGTCCTGTGTTTAGTTCTGGACCATCACCAAGCAACTGCTTATTGATCTAATTGTATCCTAGAAGATACAATTCCCTGTCCTTTAAGAATAAATTAAGATAAGCAAAATGAATTTTCTATATGGTCATATGGTTGTCAAGAGCTGCCACACACACTCTTTCAGGGTGACTTGACTTGTTTTCAGTCTCTGACAAGGGAAAGAAGAAAAGCAGTGTTCAGAAGTTCCTCAAGAAGCTCTTCCTGGTGTTATCACATGACTGCTCTAAGGCAGCCTGCTTGACCCTTCTTTCCTAGAACGCCCTCTAAGAATTAACTTCTCCTAGAAGAAGCCACCAGCATTTCACCAGAGCCACAGATTTTCAATTATGGCCACCTCCTTTATCCACGGGAGATGTATTCTAAGATTCCTAGTGAATATCTGAAACTGTGGAGAGTGCCAAAGCATATTTAGTGTTTACAGCTTTGTCCTGCAGGCACACACACACACACACACACACACACACACACACACTCATGATAAAGTCTAATTTATAAATTAGGCACAGCAAAGGATTAACAACTACTACAGTAGAAATGTTGTAATATATTATAATAAATGTTAGGTGGATGTGCTTCTTTTCCAAGAGTCTTATTCTTCTCAATCTTACTCTTGTCAGAGGACCCAACACTGAAGTGAGCTGAAGTGAGAAAATGATGTAGATCTGTTGTGATGATTAGTTTTAATTGTCAGTTTAACACAACCTAGGCTCACCTGGGAGAATAGCCTCAGAGGATGTCTGTGGGAGGCTGATTACTTTGGTAGAGGTGGGAAGGCCTCACCTTGAATGTGGGTGCCGCTGTGTCATGGGCCGGGCCTACAAGGGAATGGAAAGGAGAGAGCTAGCTGAGCCAAGAACTATGAAGGCTCCTTTTCCTTACTCCTTGCTCTTGACTATGGATGTAATGATATGTTGCTTCCAGTTCCTGCCACCCTGCCTTCCCTTCGGCAATGGACTATAACAACCTTATGTTGCTTTGTCAGGGTGTTTAATTATATCAGGATACAAAACTAGGACACTCCGTGATGTAGCTCTAGACGCTAGTGATCTTCTCACTTTAACACTGGCAATTCCTCGGCTGTCATCAGATAACCGAGGAGTCCACCGGTAGCTGCTACAGCATAGATATGCTCCACCAAGAGCTAACCCTGTGTGTCCTGGGAAGGACAGTGAGGTTTCAGCACAGTACTCAGGTCTGTGTTCAGATTTAAACAGCTAAATGTGTGTCCATTCCTGTTGCTGTGATAAAATACCCTTACAAAAACAACTAAACAGGGAGAAGGTTTATTTCAGCTCAGAGTTCCAGGGTACATACAGTCCATCATTATAGAGATGACGAGGCAGCGGGAGTCTGAAGGAGCTGATCTCATGGCTTCCATTGTCAGAAAGCAGAGAACATAAACAAATAGTGCTCACTACCCTTTTTTCTACCTATTCAGTCTAGAGTCCCAAACAGGGAACAGCACCACCCAGAGTGCTTCTCACCTCAATTTACATAGTGAAGATAACTCTCACAGGCATGCTCAGACACCCAAATCCCAGGTCTCCTAGGTGATTGTATCTTCTGTCAATTAACAGTAATTGTCACAAACTGTTCATTGCTGGAAATTTTCATTTAATAATTTGCACCAGTATTCACTATGGAAAGGAAAATGCCTGTCAGATGGTGGGTGGGGGCAATTGCATGAGAATCAGCTTTTTCAGGCTTATTAAATGAATTTTAAGGACAAAGTCATAGATAATTAGATAAAATGCTAGGCTCTGCTAATTGAGTATTATATGAAAGTTCTATGCTTTACCGGGTGGTTTATTCTTCTGATGGAGCTGAAAATGAGTGGTTAACATCCAGACAAAAGTTCAGTGCATTGAGAACAATGAGATTAGAGCCTGAAAACAGCCATGGATTAAAAAAAAATACTTCCAAAGTCAATTTAATACATATTGTAGAAAGGAATTAGTTTTCCTGAGTGAAGCTTAGTAAGTGGTGAGATTCAGGCATGGAGGCTTGGTCCTAATTTATGCTAAGTGGACAATGATTGATATCAAATTGCTTAAGAATACCTACCACAGTCACAGAAATATCAGACGAATTTATCATAATTAATGGTATTGCTCTAAGAACTGAAAAAAGCCAAGGAGTTTGTATTTCTTATAAAATGCTAACTATATTACTTGCTTCAGGTAATAATTATAGCACCCAGGCTTTCTAAATGGCAAAGTTAAGCATATAGGACTTGTAAACAAAGCTCCAGCTATAGGACTGTGACTTGTGTAATTTGCAGTGTGACTATGAGCTCCCTCTCTGGGTAATTCATGAACCGTCCCACTATGCTCCACTGGCTTGTGTTTTTAGGGTTAGAGGTTAACAAGAACTGGATACTACAAATCTCTTCTGCCACGCCACGTCACATCACAGGTTGAGAGTGGTCCTGAAGAGACAGTCAGGATACTAGAATCAAGGGCCAAGTCAAAGAAACATTTTGGATCACTATAAGATCTATCAGTTGGAGCTTTGAGACACTAACAACTGACACATGCACCCAGTTTCAGATAGAAACAAACGAGGCACAGACCCAGACAAGCTTGTATTTTTTGTGCTATCTTGGAAGTTTTATACCCAGTTTCTTGTTTAACCCTCATAACCATCCTGGATAGTAGAAATAGTATTTCTCTTTTCCAAAGAAAACCATCAATGAGGAAACAACTAGTAAACTTGCACTGGGAGTTGTTGCGGAGCAGTAGAGCTAGGACTAGGTCCAGATTCTGGGGTTTTGCATTTGTGCATCTGAACAGATCAGCCAATTGGCAAGGGAGAGGAATCCTTTTCCCTGATTTGGGGGCCACCAACTCTTGCCGCCATTTCTGTCCTCACCCCTGAACCAGCCAGAGTCCCAGGAGTTATAATTCTGCTATATGACTCAACATCCTTTTTTTGTTCAATGTGAAGAACACTTTTATTCCAAATATAAATTTAGCAGGGTAGTTTGGCCAGAGCACTATATTAAGATTAATGCTGTATTGCTCTATGACACTATAACACTGTGTGTCTGTTTATTAGTATGATATATAACATGAACATGAACGTGGATAAGAGTTTTTTTTTTTTTCCGAGTGGTTGATTTGAATTAATCCATTCACACCTATTCATCTCTCCTCACAGACACTAGCAGAGAGCCCTGGGTGGTATTGTTCACAGCTGTGGTTCATACAGCTTCCCATAGCCATGGTGCTTTCATAGAGACATTGGTCCTTGAGCAGTTTGGAAAGAGCTGCTGACATAGTTCTTTGCTTACCTTGGGGCTTTTCACTCAGAATGCCTAGACTCACTTTACCCAGAGCTAGTTCTGATTGGAATTCCCATCTTTGTCTTCAAAGGGGTTGTGGAATTCATCACAGTTCTGCAGAATTTTTTTTTACATGTGTCACAGAAGAACAGCATCATTTACAGTGATGCATATGTGCTCTGGTCCAGGCACTGACAGCATCCAAAAGGCTAGTGCTGCCTGCAATTTCCTCATGGTATAGTTATTCTATTCTCAGAGATGTGCCCATTTTCCTGGCAACAGCAAAGGCTCTAAGGTCTCCCCCTTGGCTGCCACAAATGTGCTTTGATCATTTGCTCATTGATGATTTACTCTGCCTTTGTAAATTTTCTCTTTGTTACATCTCTCCATCAGACTGGGAGTTCCTTCACAGTTACAGGGTTCTTTTTATTTATTTATGCTTTCTAACTTGATTTGGCATCTACTAGGTATCCAGTAAACAGCACAGAATGCAAAGGTACAGCACATGGTTGATTGGACATCACTGTCATCATATCTTCATGGCAGAGAGACATTAACTCCCCTCCCCAAAACACAAGTTCTAAGCACAATATCACAGAAATCAGATAATTGGAATCATGTATCAAATTAACATCCATTTACTACAACAAAACTTCATTTTGTGTTTCCTTTGCTAAGTGTACTTTCACGTGAATAATGAATACAAATATCTAAGTGAGAAAGTGACTTAACTTTTAAGGTTTTTGTATTATTTCCCCCAAGGAAGTGGTTCTATAATTTTCAGAGCTACTGTTACTCTCATCCTGAGTGTGGTTTTGTTTCTCGTGTAGTAGATCTCAAACAGCTCCTTTAATGGAGCGTGCACTACAAGCAAAGAGTTGATAGACCTAATGACCAGGAAAGACATCACTGGCTCTCTGGACTTTGGACTGACCTCCAGGATCTAGAGCTTGAAGAAAGTCAGACAGAATTCAATTGTTTCCTCAGCATTGTGCTACTTTCAGTCCTCTACTGCCAGCTCATGCCACACCAGCTCAAGTCACAACTACTCCTGTCACATATGCTCCTACTGGGCACCAGCTCCTGTCACTGCCTCCTGTCACTGACTGAAGTCACCACCATGTACTTCCCAAGTGTGTAGAACCAATCAGCCATGGAACGAACCCTCTGAAAACATGTCCAAATAAAGTTTTCTTCCCTTCTTTCTATCAGATATTTGTTCACAGCTACACAAAGCTAATTGTAGGGTACAAGGAAAGGAGAATGGGATGGTCAAATCTAGCCAAACTACAGATACTACTTCTAATGAAGTGAAAATCTCAAGGCATTGTGTTACCTCACTACTGGAGCAAGGTGTCTATCCTGTCAGATTTTAGATGATCAAAACTCTGTGTGCCCTAAGCTAAGAAATTCAATTTCAAAAGCAGCCTATGTCCTTGAGATAATTCAGCTCTATTAAGCATAATCAGATGAGCCTGAGAGAGGTGGCTCAGGAGTGAAGGATGAATCAAGTGGTTTCCATCTGTGCTCAGGTGAAAAGGTCATGTGGAGAGACATAGGGGATCCATCTGGGGTTCTGGGGCTTTGTATTAGAGTACCTACCATTGTTTCATAAAGAAATAAAAACACCTGTGTTCTGAGTCTGTCAGTACAGCCAACCCATTTCACATTTTAAAATCAACTTAATTATAAAACCAACAGGCCTCTGTGGGATAGAGGTGAGAAATAACCACACCCCCCTTTCCAAATTAGTATCAACAGTCTGATAGCAAATGCCCAAGAGTGTGCTTTTGTGAACCTTGCCACAGCGGAGTCCACCAGCCTGGATAGCTGCCTGGGGGTCTCTTCCTGGCTGCCATCTCCTCCCATGGACCTGTGCTTAGGATCGTTAACAATGTGAAACTCAAAACCCAAATAAATTAATAACAAAGTATTAGACAGTTTTTTTTTTTTTTGGCCTTTTTGAGACAGGGTGTCCCTGTAGCCCCAGCTGTCCTGGAATTCACTCTGTAGACCAGGCTGTCCTTGAACTCACAAAGATCCTCCTGCCTCTGCCTCTGCCTCCTAAGTGCTAGGAGTAAAGGCGTGCACTACCATGCCCGGCTTCAGACAATTGTATAGCGCTGCAGTAAATCAGGAAATTAGGAAAATATATAGTGGTAGTTTCTTACAAAAATGAAGCAAATGAAAAGAAATATGAACAAGCCTACCATGTCTTTGTTCCTGGTGTTTTCAGTAGTATATGATAAAAGCTATTGGGCACAAATGATTGTGCATGTGGTGGTGCACTCGTGCGTGCGTGTGTGTGTGTGTGTGTGTGTGTGTGTGTGTGTGTGTGTGTGTTAGAAGAGGAGTTAACATGCTGGAAGTAGACGCTATGCCTGGAACTATATACCAATACCACGTTTTATTCCATTTTTCATGTAGCAAAATCTTATGACTTTTGAAAGTTTGGAATGAACCTCACAAAGCAGCTAATACCATTTATTTGTTTGCTTTTCATCATAGTGCAAGGTAGGTGAAGGAAGAGAGCAGTTGCAAGGCTCCATATAGTCTCTGGTGTACAGCAGACAGCCATCAGGAGTTAGTAAGTGAAATAGAGGTGGATGAGAAGACATGTGCATAACCTTCTGATAATTTTAAAAGTTTATTTGCATTTCTTTTGGCTGTACTAAGGATTGAACTCAGGGCTTTGTCCATGGGACACAAGTGCTCTGTTCCTGAGCTGTATCCCCCAATTTTTTCTGCATTCTTTTTTTAAACATGTGCAATACTTGAGGAGGACAGAAGAGGGCTTTAGATCCCCTGGAAATTGAGTTACAGACAGTTGTTAGCTGCCCTGTGGGTGCTGGAATTTGAACCTGGGTCTTCTGCAAGAACAACCAGTCCCCTTAACCACTGCACCATCTCTCCAGTCTGGAGTAATCTATCTACATACTCTCTTCTGATTTTGCAAGATTCATGATGTAAAGCAGCCACCAGGTGTCTTATCAACTGAACTTTCTGAATGCTCATTGATCTACCCTCCCTGTGACTATCATTTACATTGACCTCCCAGGGTATGTAGCTACATGTCTTCTTCTACAGAAGGTTGGTACGTCTATATTAGAGAAAGTACTCCCATTCTTTGTTGTATAAAATAGAAGGGGAGACTACAGGGATTGTCAATTTAACCTATATGATTGAAAAGGGCATTAATATTTATTTATACTATTAATATGTCTGGAATCACTGGCTTATCAATTACACTCACATAGAGCCAGAAGGACTACTTTCACAATTTCTCAATTAAAAAAATCAAAGAATGTAAAGCAGAGGCCAGCCTTTCGCATTAGTTAGTTTGCTATGGTGTTCTCATGAGCTGAGCTGTCCAACATAGCAAGCACTAGCCAACTGTGACTATTTAAAAAGAAATGCAATGAATAAAAGTAAGCAAATTAAGATTTTATTTTTCAGTTTCATCAGCCATATTTCAAACATTTCTAGTACCATGTAGCTAGCAGCTACCATGCTAGAGAAAACACAGTTGCCACCTGCTTTTAGTACTGCAGAGAATTCTAGCCACCAGGGTTGCAGAACTTAGGTTCTTTGGATAATCTGAAATAGAAGAGAGCTTCGGGAAACCACACTAATAATTTTTATACTTCCTTCGTTTGTGCTAGATTTTCCATGTGGTTGAAATATCTTTCTGTGAATGAATGCGCAAATACAGATCTGATGTATGGGGTAGAAATGTGGCTAAATTGGGGGCTGGAGAGATGGCCTAGCAGTTAAGAGTGCCGACTTCTCTTGCAGAGGACCCAGGTTCCATCCCCAGTACCCACATGGTGGCTGAGAGCTGTCTTTAACTCTAGTTCCAGGGGAATCCAACACACCGTCTTCTGACCTCCGTGGCATTGCATGACATGGGTGCACAAATCTACATGCAGACAGAGCATTCATACACATAAAAAAATAAAAATTTTTTTAAAAGTCTAAAAGAAAATGTGGCTAAATTAACTCATGCTTAGTGTTCTAGTGTCTATGCAATTGCTGAGACAAAACACACTGACCTCTACCAACTTGGGGAGGAAAGGGTTTATTCAGCTCACATCTCCTGGGTCACACAGTTCATCACTCAGGGAGCCCAAGATAGGAACTCAGGGCAGGAGCTGAAGCACAGGCCATGGAAGAATGGTTCTTACTGGCTGCTCCTCTGGCCCATGCCCAGCCTGCTTTCTTATACCATACACAACAAACTTCCCAGGGGTGGCACCACCCATAGTGGGCTGGGCCCTCCCACATTGCTCAAAAATTAAGACAATACTCCACAGACGTGGCAATAGGCCAGTCCAATGGAGCCAATTCCCTAATTGAGGCTCCCTGAACCCAGGTGTGTCAAGTTGACACTAAAGCTATCTAACACACTTAGGTTATGCTATTACTTTTCCAGACCACTTTGACAGGTTTTTCTTTTGGTTAAAATGTTTGCCTTATTAGCCCCTAGAGCCTGAACTCCCATAGAACATCGAACGGATTTTCTCTTCTTCTGTCCGTTTTAATAGATATAGAAATGGCAGGAGAGGGAACAGACTTAGATACTGGAGCAAGTGGAGTCCAGAGAATAAATTGAAGTATATTTTATGTATGAGTGAAGACCGTGATGGGACCGTGTGGTCAAATACCTACACAATATACTGAACTTAAATACCCAAGAAATATTTCAGCTGATCAGTCATGGCAATGACAATTTTTTCCTTCCTTCTGCCTTCCTAGTTCCAGAACAGTATACAATATATCTATAGAGTTAACTGTTGGTAAAGATCCAGGTAAGTGTAATAAAAGAGAACTGAATGATGGTAAGTAAACAAGCAAAAAATCTTAGCAACTGGGAGACTAGACCCAGCATGAATGGTATGAGGTGAAAGAATAATGAACATGGAAGCACACATGTACCTGCTGCTTATGTTTAATTCCTGGGCCCCCTTTACCCCCAAGTGAGAAAGGCCAAGTCTGTTCTTTAAACATGTGGTTGTGCTAATGTTTCTTTCATGATGTCTGAGTTGCTCTGAGCCTTCTGTCTCAAATTGGTCTTACAAAGCTAGTTTCCAGCACAATTGAAGAATTACTGATGGTTAGAAGACTGGTAGACAGTTGAAGATGGATGAGGAGTGCCAGGTGCTAGTGTGAGCAATTTTCTACCAATGGCTCAGCAGAGAAAACGTAAGGGTAAACATACATTTCTTGTTGGTGTTTATGTATCCTGTGGCCTCTTTATGACTTTGGGTCCATCAAGGTCAATTCATTGATCCTGACATTCCCTATTGGTTGAATAAGAAAAAAAGTCAGTAAATTCTTTTGAATCCCATTTTAAAAAACGGGCTTACCCTGGCTTCTGTGGCTTAAGTAGTGAAATGCACTTTTGTCTCTAGTCATATCTTTTATCTTTTAATGACACTGATCTTTTCATCTCAACATCTTCAACTTCCACCTCCACCTCTGCCTAGATTGAGTTAAAGAATGCTATTAAGTTGCTGGGCGTGGTGGCACATGCCTTTAACCCTAGCACTCAGGAGGCAGAGGCAGGTGGATCTTTGTGAGTTCAAGGCCAGCCTGGTCTACAGAGTGAGTTCCAGGCCAGCTGGGGAGACCCTGTCTCGAAAAGACCAAAAAAAAAAAAAAAAAAAGAATGCTATTAAGATGAATGGATGACAAAAATGTGGTACATCTACACAATGGACTTCTATTCAGCGGTAAAGTAAGATGACATCATGAACTTTGCAGGTAAATGGCTGGAACTCAAAGCCATTATGCTAAGTGAAGTAACACAGTCCCAGAAAAACAAACGGCGAATGGTTTCCCTCATTGTGGATGCTAACACCAAATCCCCAGATGAAAGGCAAGCTGCACAACATTATTGTTATATTTCTTGGTATCTGAAAGCAACTGTATTGTTATAATGTAAATCTCTTAACGGGCTCTAGAATCTACATACCACTTATTTTCAGACTCTGTAATTACTGTACATGGGTGGAAGGTATGTATTCATATTTTAGAGTAATATAAAATTAATAGGGGAAAATGTGAATTCCTAAACACATTTTGGAAGTAACATAGAGTTTGTTCTCAGAGGTCATAATTTTGATGCATATGTGATGATTATATAGGCATATGTTGGAGCAATACAAAGGGGAGGGAAAACAACAACATAAAGACTGGGTTAAAGAACTGAATGAGGGGCTGGAGAGATGGCTCAGAGGTTAAGAGCACCGACTGCTCTTGCTGAGGACCCAGGTTTGATTCCCAGCACCCACATGGTGGTTAAGAACTGTCTTTAACTCCAGTTTCAGGAGAATCTGACATCCTCTTCTGACCTCTGCGGCATTGCACCAACCTGCAGACAGTACACTCATACACATAATAAATAATAAATAAATAAATAAATAAATAAATAAATAAATAAAAAATAAGAACTGAATGATAGTCAAACTCTGCCCAAAACAACAAGCCTCTGCAGGGAAAAACTTTGGAAAGACTGAGAGAAAGATGCAAGACATGTATGGCAGAGGCATGAACAGGGGTGGGATGGGGCAGGGAGAGGGGAATGTGTCTAAATTGTACTGAAAGATAATGAATGAAATATACAATTCATCAATAAAAGTATTAAAATGTGTTTTATTTGTTAAAAAAAGAATGCTGTTAATCTCTGATGTCTATGGAATTTAGAGTGATTGCTCATTGAAAGGTTTTAGGGCCTTCTTTTGATGACATTGGATTTAAGAAATATGTTATCATGTTAACATACCCCTGTGTGTGTGTGTGTGTGTGTGTGTGTGTGTGTATGCACGTGTGCATATGTGATTGGTCTTTTCCCAGACATGCTCCTGCAATGATACTTTTAGAATACAGTTGTCTCCTTGAAGTGGCTATCAAGAGAATTAGGACTCAAATTAAGGATTATTAAAAAGACATTCACACTGAAATATGTTATTACTGCAAAAGCTGTTCTTGCATTAGCAAAATGAAGTTATTGGAACAACTGGCATTACAGCAGGGGCTCTAAATCACACTTCTGCAAGGCATTCCTGTTTTTCCATTCTGATAGCTTTCCCTCCTTCATAATTTTTCCACTATGAACTTTACTAGGAATGCTTCAAACCCAGTGGAATGTTTGGCGACTACTTTCAGCATTTTTCCGCATACATCGCAGTGGAGGAAAAATGGAGAAAGAGAGCTGTGTAACAGCAGCCAGTGGTTGCCTTCAAATGGTCACCTTTAGTAGTCTGTCTCCTCTAGCTAGACATCACCTCCTTAACAGCTCCATAGCCTTCACAAACAGCTACAAGCCAAGGGCGTAGTGTTAGAAATGAGATCCCGTGCGAGATCTCTCAGATTAAAACCATATAGCATAATAGTAAATAATAGGAAATAAAAATGGCATATGGCACATCATAACAGAACCTTCAGGACCTCATGTTGAGAAAAGGAATTCAGTCAGAAAAGACTGTGGAACAAATTATTCCATTTATAAGAAATACCCAGAATAGTCAAACATATTGAGAGAAGATACAGAATAGCAAATAGTTGCCTAGGGCTCAGAGATTTCTAGAGATCTATGAAGTGACACAATGGATAGGAATACATGCACAACACAACACATACAACACAACACTCATTCACCCAAAAAAACCAAAATGGCAAAAGGACTATGATTTCTAAAACATATTTTTTTAATCTTACATTTATTTTTGTGTGTGCATGTGTGTGCAATTATGCTTGTAAGCATACATGGATACCAGAAGAAGATATTGGATCCCTCATAACTGGAGTTGCAGGTGTGTGCAGGGTGCTTGTCCTGTTACATCATTGCTGGGATCTGAACTCTGGTCCTCATGATTGTACAGGAAATGTTCCTTACTTCTGAGCTGAGGAGAGAAAGAGAAAGCAAAACCAGGAGAAAATGTAGTGAAACATTTCATAGAAAAGCTGTGTCTAGTTCCAAGGCAGCATAAACTCAAATGAAGCTTGAATCAAGTGGAAGTCCTAATACAGTTCGTTTTAAAAATATTTTTATTGAGTCTTTGAAATTTTCATACAACATCTTTTCATCACATTCAGACCCTCTCCAATTTCCACCTCTACCTCTGACACCCAATGTCATGTCCTTTACTACTATGTTTTTCTATGAAAGGTCTTTTGAATCTAATCAATGTTCCTCAACTGTTCTTGGGTGTAGGTCCATCTCTTGGAGTCTGCTCAACCTACTAGGTGTCACACATTAAGAAAACAGACTCTATATATCCTAGCAGCTATCAGTTGTGAATAGAACTTTAGCAAGGGCTCAAGCTTCTCATCTACCTCCCCATTCATTCTGGGTTTTTGTCGGCCTTTGCCTTATACACATCTTGTGCATGTTGTCAGAAGAGTCGTGGGTTCATATTTGCAACTAGCTTGTGTCCAGTCAACATTTTTTCTTTGTATTCATCAACCATCTCTGGCCCTTAAACCTTTCACCCCCTTTCCACAATAATCCCTGGCCATTGGGAGAACAGGGCATGATAAAACTCTCTCCTTCAGGCTGAGAACTTTACAGTCTCTTATTCTTTACATGCTGACCAAACATGGGCCTATGTTATCACCATCTGATGCAAGGAGATGCTTCTTTGGTGAGAGTTGTTAGATGTGCTAATCTATGGTTATGATAATAAGTGATTAAGAGTTACTTCAATACAATGTCTATTTAAAAGAATAATTGTAGTAGCTTCCCTCTTATGGCCTATGACCTATATAGCACTGTTAACTGTGCCAGGTATGAGCTCCATTTTGTGAAACAAACCTTCAATCAAATGGGAAAGTATTTGGTTACTCCCATAACATTTGTGCCACTACTGCACCTGTGGGCACATCTTTCCAGGCAGTCACTATTGTGACTAATAGGGTTCAAAGCTGTGTAGGGTTCACAGCTGGGTAAGGCTCAGGTTTACTTTTATCTTCCAGTAGCATGGATAGCATGTTAGTACTATGATAGCTAGCCAGTGGAGATGAAGGTTTGAGGTCAGGACCAACTTGATTATTCCTTTTTATGACTCCTGCATGTTCTGCCTTCAACAATATGGTTTGTTTTAAGTGAAAAATCCCTAGTGATCAGGAAACTAATGAGGGGCAATGGAAGTGGTTGATGGATGGTGAATCATTTAATTGATTATCACTTTTTTATTTTATTTATTTATTTATTTATTTATTTATTTATTTATTTATTTATTTATTTGAATGTATTGTCTGCATGCAGGTTTGTGCACCCATGTTGAGCAATGCCGCGGAGGTCAGAAGAGGGTGTCAGATTCCCCTGGAACTGGAGTTCTCCTGGAATTGGAGTTACAGACGGTTCTCAGCCACCATGTAGGTGCTGGGGATCAAACCTGGGTCCTCTGTAAGAGCAGTCAGTGCTCTTAACCGCTAGGCCATCTCTCCAGCCCCTGATTATTACTTTTTCAATTGCCCTGAGAGTCTCATGTAAATTAGTAAATCCAACAGTTGTTTCTTAAACTTCTCTGAAGCATCTTGGTTTAGGACTACTTAGCATTTCTTGTTCTCTTTTAGTCAGCCATGACAAGATGTGACTAAGAATTTGCCTACTTCTAGGGCTGAGGAGTTGGCTCAGTGGTTAAGAGCACTGGCTGGGTTCAGTTCCCAGTACCCACATGACAGCTAAAAACATTCATAACTCCAGTTCCAGGGGATCTGACACCTTCAAACCTCTATGGGCATTGCGTGACATGGGTGCACTTACATATATATAGGCAATACACTCATATACATAAAATAAAATTAAAATAGTAAATGTTTCAAACAGATTTCGTGTACTTTATCATGGCTATATAATCTGTTGGCATACAATTCCAACATTGACTCTATAGAGTCTTTTAAAAATACTTTTATAATGTATAGTAATCCCTGGCAGTCACGTTCAGTTGTATTAATTTGAATCTTCCTTTTCTATTTCTCTTAATCTGTCCAGTTAAAGCTTACACATTTTCTTTATATTTTCAGAAAATCAACTCAAATTTTGATGTTCAATGTTATTTTTCATTTTCCCCTTAGTTTCATTTAACTTACACAAAATTTCCTTTATCATTTTAAGGTTTTGCTTCTAATTCTTTGTCCAGATTCATATTTCTGAAATTTTTACTTCTATGAAAAATAGATATTTACAGCTATATATTGAGAAAAAAAAGAACAGGAGTGTGGTGGTTTGAATGAGTGTCCCCCATAGGCTCTAGGTATTCAGACGTTTGTCTCCAGTTGGTGGCGCTGTTTTTGGAGGTCTTGGGGTGTGTGACCGTGCTGGAGGAAGTGTGTCACTGGGGGCAGTCTTAGTGAGTTTTAACAAGCCTTGTGGTCTACAGTCGCCCTCTCTCTGCTTACTGTGCTCTTGGCGAGATGTGACCATTGGCTTCCTGCTCCAGTCTCCAGCCACCATGCCTCCCGCCACAATGGACTCTAATTCCCTGGAACCGTCAATCATAAGCTCAAATAAACTCTTCCTTTTATAAGTCCCTTGGTCGTGGTGCTTTATCACAGCAACAGAATAGTGACTAATACAGTAATTTGGTACCGAGAGTGGGGTGTTGGCTGTGAAGAACCTGACCATGTGGATGTTTGGAGAAATGTGGAAGACCTTGGAACTTTGGGCTAGAAAGGCTATTGACTACTGTAAGCATAGCTTAAGGGGCCATTCTATTGGAGGCCTGGAAGAAAGCATGGTTGCAAAAGATGTGGTTCCAGAGGAGGATAAAGACTTAGGCAGCAACTGGGATATTTTGATAAAGAGTCTGGCAGCAGTTTGCCGACAGCCCAAATGCTTGCCTGATGCTAAATTGAAAAGTGGTGGACTGATGTCTTTGGCGGAGGATATTTCAAGACAGCCTAATGTAGAAACGGTAGCGTGGCTTTCAATGGTGAATATTGTGCAGATCTACAGTGAAAAAGAGCAAATGGGGCAGAAGGAAATGCAGAATGTACAGTTTGGATCTGATAACTGCACTAGGAAGATTAAAAGTGGGGCCAAGGCATGTGAAGGAGAGGCTCCCTTTCATAAGGAGATTAAAGCAATTAAGGAGAGGCCTGGAGATTTACAAGTAAACAAAAGAATCAGTACCTTCAGGGCAAGACCACACCCAGCTAATCCTCCAACAAGTCCAGGGCAGAGAAAAATTGCAAATGTGGCTAAAGTAGGAGAGATTCCATCCCAAACTTGCAGCCAGATTCGGCAATTTCATTCACATGGTGCTGGCTTTAGAGGCATGAAGTTTGCAAGAGTGAAGGGGTCATCAGTTCTTCCTCCACGGTTTCAGAGAGCTGCCAAGGTCAGGCAGAGCACAGCAGGGGTGTCCCTGCATAAAGTAGGCCCTGATAGGCCATTGCATGAAGCTGTGAAATTGAAGCCTGGTTGGCAGCGGAGACCCCAAGAAGACATTCAAGATGCCAGACCTGTGAGATATTTGCCAAGGAGAGCTGCATACAGGGAATGGTACCAGCCTAAGAAAGAGATGTATGTTGCAAGCAAAGCTGGAAGAGCTGAGCCATCTAAGCCCTTTGGAAGTCAAGTCCCAGAAGTTGCATGTGGAGCTACTGGACTTGGTGTTTGCCCTGCAGGTTTTCGGTCTTGTTTTGGTCTGGTATTTCCTCACTATGCCTCTATTTCTCCCTTTTGGAATGGGAATGTGTATTTGGTTCCACTGTACATTGGGAGTATGTAATTTGTCTTTTGATTTTACAGGAGCTTACAGTTAAGAGATTGGCCTGAGTCTCAGAAGAGACTTGGACTGTAGACTTTTGAATGGCATTGAAACTGGTAAAGACTGTGGGGACTTTTAAGGTTGGACTAAATGCATTTTGCATTTTATATGGTCAGGAGCCTATTGGGGCCAGGGAGTGGAATGTGGTGGTTTGAATGAGTGTCCCCCATAGGCTCTAGGTATTCAGACGTTTGTCTCCAGTCGGTGGCGCTGTTTTTGGAGGTCTTGGGGTGTGTGGCCATGCTGGAGGAAGTGTGTCACTGGGGGCAGGCTTAGTGAGTTTTAACAAGCCTCGTGGTCTACAGCCGCCCTCTCTCTGCTTCCTGTGCTCTTGGCGAGATGTGACCCTCGGCTTCCTGCTCCAGTCTCCAGCCGCCATGCCTCCCACCACAATGGACTCTAATTCCCTGGAACCGTCAATCATAAGCTCAAATAAACTCTTCCTTTTATAAGTTACTTGGTCATGGTGCTTTATCACAGCAACAGAAAAGTGACTAATACAAGGAGAAAGCTGTATCTACATTGTCCTTAATATAAAGTTGATAGAACTTTGGTATTTTTTTCTTTAGGTTCAAACTATTTCTGGAGTTGGTTCATAATTGAAAGAATTACAGATTTTAGCCTGAACAAATTTATTGGTGGCTCTTGTAAGTTTAGTCTGCTAGCAATGAATTCTTTCTATTTTTCTTTATTTGAGAATGTGTTTTGCTTTTTGGTTGTTGAAAGGCTTTGTGTGTGCATGGCTGTGTGACTGTTGGTTGACATTTCTCCCTCTTCATGTGTGCATGGCTGTGTGACCGTTGGTTGACATTTCTCCCTCTTTGTGTGTGCATGGCTGTGTGACTGTTGGTTGACATTTCTCCCTCTTTGTGTGTGCATGGCTGTGTGACCATTGGTTGACATTTGTGTGTGCATGGCTGTGTGACTGTTGGTTGACATTTCTCCCTCTTTCTCTGTTTCCCTCCCTCCTTCATGGCTTTGCTCCTTTCATTTTACTTGTTTGTTCCTTCTTTTTATTCTTTCTTTCATTTTGTCCTTTCTTCATTTAATTTCTTTCTTCTCTCTTATCATTTCAAATATACTATTAACTGATTTCTGGCCTCCATTGTTTTTGAGAAGAATATTTTTTCCATGAAGCATTTGGATACTGGATTTCTTTACATTAAGTCTACCTGGATAATTTAAAGCTTTTTGGATATGTAGTCTCACACTGTTCATCAAATATAGAGGTCACTGTATTTGAAACATTTTTTTTTTCAAATATATTTTCTCCCCTTGTGAACATTTCAGCATATTTGGAGACATCACATATTCTATGAGGCTTTATTTTCGTTCCTTTTCTCACTCTTGTCTCTAGATTGTACATTAAGTTTTTTAGCATCAGGTTTACTGATTTTTCACCACCTTAAATATTAGGTTGAGTCGCTCTGGAACATTTTTCATTTCAATTTTTTTGTACTTTCAAATTTAGAATCCATTTGGTTCTTTACAACTAATTTCTGTCATTGTGTATTATGTATTTGATTGTTACTGTCACTGTATCTCTTTTTTCTTCTTAGAGTATCATTCTCTACAGATTTTTCTTATATGTGTGTATATTATTGAATTTTTGTACATTTTATATATCTTAATCATATTTAGACCTCCACATACCTGTACCCACACCAGATTTAAATGCATTCTGTCACATATTTTAAGGCCTACTGTGTCAAGTTTGTGTCCCCAAATGACCCTTGGTGTGAATTTATCCACCAGAATCTGGTCAGCTTATCTAACATCACTGCCTTAAAAAAAGACCAACTATCCCTCACCCAGCAGTGATCATATGTAAATAGTTCCTCAGGTAATGCTGGGGCCTCCTTCCCTTTTTCCTAGTTCTATGCTGGACTTTCACCTGGTTAGAATTTGTGTAAGTCCTGCATGTGCTGTCGCCATTGCTGTAAATTCATATGAGCAAGTCTCCAGAAGCCTGGAAAACTCGGTTTCCTTGTGATTAGTGGATGCCAACTGAGTGTTACAAAGGTGGCACCCCTGATTGATACAATCTATCTGCCCCATCTTCCTGGATGGATCCTGAGTCCTGGGCAGGTGGGGTTTAACATAGGAATTCATTCTATCCAGGGTCATGCATTCTGCAGTCTCTTATTCTCTACATTTTGGCTATTTGTGGCCTTTTGCATTAACTGACCTCTGTTGCATGAGGAAGCTTTGATATTGAGAGATAAATTAGTATTCCCTCTACCTCTGGTCCACTTAGTTCTGTTAGCCTTAGACATAGAATTTCCATTATAGATGTATCATTTAGAGATGAGTAACTCACAGACACTTATCTGTGTTTGACCAATTGTGGAAATCTATAGTAGTCTCCACTTTTACAAAAAGAAGCTTCTTTAATGAGTAATAACATGTCCACTTGTCTGTAAATATAAGGAGCAATATATGGAATACAGTAAAAAAATTGTCTAGGGGTAGGGTTTTCTATAGGATCTATGGCCTCAATGGCCATTTGTATTTGGCTATGTTTACAATACCACACATGAGCTCTGTTCCATTGAGCATTTTATTGAGCATTTGTACATCTCATACAATGGTTCCCAATCAAACCGAGTCCCCTCATGCTTCAATCACTCATCAGACCTCCTGCATTACAACATTCATTAGTCCTGCCCACTCAAGATCTTGAACCCAGATGTCCTTCTGTGTAAATAGATCCACTGAAATCTAGTCAACACATTTAGAAATCTAAGGTAAGGCATGTTCTTCCTCACCCAGCAGTACTCAGTCTCTTAGACTTCTCAGTCCAGGGCCCCTGGATTGGACCCCTCACTCATCGAGGAAGAGGGGGCAGATAGCTGTAGCTTTTTGGTTAAACACATACAAAATGCTTTTAAGTCTTTGTTAAATTCAACATTTCAGCCCTTCAGCGGTGGCATCAAAAGCAGTTTTTGTTGTTTGATTTCTTTTGAAAAATTAATACTTGAGTCACTCTATTTATATGTCTCATCTCAGTTATTTTGCTTAAGCTCTTCTAGGTCTTTCTTTTTTATGTTCATTGTCCTAGCAGTTTGGATGGTCTGTGCTATTGAACTCTGTTTCACACATGTGAAGAGTCTGCTGGGACTCTTCAGATCTTGCATTCTTGGTAATGAGCACAGTGAGCTGCAAGAACACTGACGTCAGCAGGGCTCTCTTCCACTTTGTTTTCCTTTTCTGGGTACAAATATCTTTCTCCTTGGCACTGTACCCAGCATTTATCTCCTCTAGTTGTTGGCTAATTGTTGTATTGTTTTTGACAACACACAAGGGGAACATTTTCTTCACAATTTTATCCAATTATATTTGAAATCCTGGACAAGGATGGTTTTTGAAGCCAACATTTGAGGCCAGTTCTGATCTCAGAAAGGGTTCAGTTCCTTTGCATGGTTCTTTCTGGTAAAATAGTGGGATGAAAGTTTGTATTTTGCCTTAGTAAAGCTCCCATTACCTTATTATTTATTTATTTATTTATTTATTTATTTATTTATTTATTTGTTTGTTTTGTATTAACAGAGTCTCCATTGTACTCAAGATTCAATTTTCCTGGACTGCTTCAAAAAGTCTTGTTCTTTTGAGAAGAATTCCAGACTACCTCTCCTTTTGGGCAAAATCTTTCAGCCACCAGCTTTGGGACTGACATAGTACTGCTCTCTTGATCCCAAGTGATACACTGATCTGTAGTCAGGGTATTGGTATATAGGCAATACCTTCTCTTGGGTTTTGTTTCCTGAATAGAACATCTTCCTTATAAGCAATCTGGAGGGATGAGTCATAGCTCAGCACCTTCAGGTGGCCACGACCGTTTTGTAGTGAGGCTGTGTAGAGCAGTGAGCTGAGAGTTTCTGACTTCTTAGTCACTCATATTTGGATTCTATGTGTCATTATTTCTAATGCCTCAGGCCTGCCCTTTCTTGAGAGGTACTATAGCCCTTGACAAGGAGTTGTAGGAAATTTCTTCCTCTCTCCTTGGCTACACTGACAGAACATAGGGTCCAGCCTACTGAGCTGGAGCAGGAAACAGGAGTGAACACATTGAACACATCTGTTGCAAATGGCATAATACCTTCTGTTTTTACCAAGATATAGTAGATTTTCTTGGTTAAATATTTCTACTTTTTCTGTATGATGTTTATGAAAATTTCCTAAGATTTCAAAGTTTCTTTTAAAATAATTTCAACAGTTATGATGATTTTGCTGGACAGGGGTACCTCAAAGATTCTTACTGCATCTACTGAACATTGTAATTTGGTTGAGTCTCTCTCTCTCTCTTTCTCTCTCTCTCTCTCTCTCTCTCTCTCTCTCTCTCTCTCTGTATGTTTCTTTATGTTACAGAAAGGACACAGTATTAGACTGTAACTTATTTTTAAGGATTATTTTACTGAAGGAAAATGATACTGCTTGGTAATTTATAGTACTTATAAAAATTTCTTTTAAGACAAATTAATTTAAAACATACACCTGTGCAATTGATTTGGTATAGTGAAAATTGTAGTTCTTACGAATGTAAAATATATACCTATGCAATTGATTTAGTAGAGTGGAAATTATAGTGGTTTTACTAATGTAGTGACCATCAATATATCACATTAAATTGGGGATAAAAAAAAACAAAAAAGTAAATACATCTCCCTGAAATGTTTTTTCAACGTTGTTTCTAAACATGAACCAACAGAGCTCTGATAATTGCTATGTTCACCTTCATCCCCAGCACCCAGACCATGGTCTTCAATGTTCTCAACTGAAGATCACTGAGGACTTACAGAATAGTAGCTTGAGATCAGAAAATATCAGTTTATTTCTGCTTTAGTCAGCTTCAAATTACTACAAAAGAATACTTGATACAGTTAATTTTATAAAAAAGAAAAGGTTATTTAGCTCAAGGTTCTCAATATTCAAAGCCCAAATATGTAACATAGGTTAAGTGAGGGCTGTTCCGTGGAACATGTGGTGACCTAGAACAGAGAAAGCTTGAAAGAGCGGTATCCCACAATTCCCTCCGAGGGAATCACTTTCTCCAAAGACCTAAGGACTTCCCACATAGCTCTGCATCCTAAGAGCTAAGCTTTTATTTCCTTAATAATTCTGCAAGACAGTTGTTCTGCCAAGGAATCTTCTGTTTTCTCCTTTCTCTCCTGTGTGCATATGGGTGCATGTGTGTTTGTGGGTATGGGTGGCTGCACGGTATGTCTGTATGCAGCATGTGCTATGTGTGTGAGTGTGCACAGAGGCCAGGAGAGGACTCTGAGAGTCCTGCTCCATCAAGTTTTGCCTTTTCCCCTTGAGACAAGGTCTCCCACTGACCCTGAAGTTAGATTACCCATCAGCCAACCCGCTCCATGCTGTCCTCTCACAGTGTTGGAGTTACCTTCACACAGCCAGCCCGCTCCATGATGCCCTCTCACAGTGTTGGGGTTACCCATCAGCCAGCCTGCTCCATGCTGTCCTCTCACAGTGTTGGGGTTACCATCAGCCAGCCCGCTCCATGATGCCCTCTCACAGTGTTGGGTTTACTCATCAGCCAGCCCTCTCCATGCTGTCCTCTCACAGTGTTGGGGTTACCCATCAGCCAGCCGACTCCATGCTGTCCTCTCAGTGTTGGGTTTACTCATCAGCCAGCCCGCTCCATGCTGTCCTCTCACAGTGTTGGGGTTACCCATCAGCCAGCCGACTCCATGCTGTCCTCTCAGTGTTGGGTTTACCCATCAGCCAGCCCGCTCCATGCTGTCCTCTCACAGTGTTGGGGTTACCCATCAGCCAGCCGACTCCATGCTGTCCTCTCAGTGTTGGGTTTACCCATCAGCCAGCCCGCTCCATGCTGTCCTCTCACAGTGTTGGGGTTACCCATCAGCCAGCCGACTCCATGCTGTCCTCTCAGTGTTGGGTTTACCCATCAGCCAGCCCGCTCCATGCTGTCCTCTCACAGTGTTGGGGTTACCCATCAGCCAGCCGACTCCATGCTGTCCTCTCAGTGTTGGGTTTACTCATCAGCCAGCCCGCTCCATGCTGTCCTCTCACAGTGTTGGGGTTACCCATCAGCCAGCCGACTCCATGCTGTCCTCTCAGTGTTGGGTTTACTCATCAGCCAGCCCGCTCCATGCTGTCCTCTCACAGTGTTGGGGTTACCCATCAGCCAGCCGACTCCATGCTGTCCTCTCAGTGTTGGGTTTACTCATCAGCCAGCCCGCTCCATGCTGTCCTCTCACAGTGTTGGGGTTACCCATCAGCCAGCGGACTCCATGCTGTCCTCTCAGTGTTGGGGTTACTCATCAGCCAGCCCGCTCCATGCTGTCCTCTCACAGTGTTGGGGTTACTCATCAGCCAGCCCGCTCCATGCTGTCCTCTCACAGTGTTGGGGTTACTCATCAGCCAGCCCGCTCCATGCTGTCCTCTCACAGTGTTGGGGTTACCCATCAGCCAGCCGACTCCATGCTGTCCTCTCAGTGTTGGGTTTACTCATCAGCCAGCCCGCTCCATGCTGTCCTCTCACAGTGTTGGGGTTACCCATCAGCCAGCCGACTCCATGCTGTCCTCTCAGTGTTGGGTTTACTCATCAGCCAGCCCTCTCCATGCTGTCCTCTCACAGTGTTGGGGTTACCCATCAGCCAGCCGGCTCCATGATGTCCTCTCACAGTGTTGGGGTTACCCATCAGCCAGCCCGCTCCATGCTGTCCTCTCACAGTGTTGGGTTTACTCATCAGCCAGCCCGCTCCATGCTGTCCTCTCACAGTGTTGGGGTTACCCATCAGCCAGCCGACTCCATGCTGTCCTCTCAGTGTTGGGGTTACTCATCAGCCAGCCCGCTCCATGCTGTCCTCTCACAGTGTTGGGGTTACCCATCAGCCAGCCTGCTCCATGCTGTCCTCTCAGTGTTGGGTTTACTCATCAGCCAGCCCGCTCCATGCTGTCCTCTCACAGTGTTGGGGTTACCCATCAGCCAGCCTGCTCCATGCTGTCCTCTCAGTGTTGGGGTTACTCATCAGCCAGCCCGCTCCATGCTGTCCTCTCACAGTGTTGGGGTTACCCTCACACAGCCATGCCTAGCTTTCTAGCTGGTTACTGGGGATTCAAACACTATCCTCATGCTCATGTAGCAAGTTCTCTTATCCAGTGAGCTATCTTCCAAGCCACCATCTCATACTGCCCTTTCCTGAGATTTCAACCACTTCCCAATGGCTCTAACCAGGAAATAAATATTCACACATAGGTCTTGGGGGGGATTTAATAAATCTCAAAACTATACTATATTGAAATTTATATATTAGTAATATATATTACTTTGAAATTACTATAATACTATAGTTTGAAAGAAAGCAGAAACATTTTAAGCTTATTGGGAGCAGCAATCAATAGGAATAAGTCTTATAGGAGCTTTTCTATATATGTTATGGTAAAGAATGTAAGAGCCAGGGAAGCAGGTGTATGAGCACAAGGAAACAGAATCTTATAGGTTCCTGGGACCTTGCTTATATGAACTCTAGCAATGGTGACAGCATACACAAGACCCATACAAACTCAATCAGACAAAAAATGGCAGAGAACTGGGGAGATGGGCAGGAGGCCCCAACTTTGGTGAGGAACTATTGGCAGCTGACCATCTGGGTGATAGAGAGGATATTCTTTAAGGGAATGACACTATATGGGCTGAAAAGGCTCCAGTGGATGAAATAACTCCCAGGGAAATCTGGGTACACGATCTTGATTTGATAAGCCCTAACCTATATGGAAAAATACATGAAGCACCATGGACAAGATATGGGGGTGAAGATAGGGAAAGGGGAACAAAATCAAGATGCATTAAATCCATAAAATTCAATAATAATCATTTTTAAAGTTATGATCATTTGAGTATTAAATCACATAGTAATTATGGTTACTTACAAAATTTTGTAAAGCTAGGATATTTCCATATAAAAATCTAAAACAAGGGACTGTAACGGTGACTTAGGGATTAAGATCACTGGCTGCTCTTGTAGTGGATCTGGGTTTGGTTCCTAGCACCCACATGTCAGCTAATAACCATCTAATATATCTAATAACTCCAGTTCCAGGTATCTGATACACTCTTCTGACCTCCACAGGCAGTTCATGATACCTGTGCACTTATATACATGCAGGCAATACACTCACACACATAAAATAATAATAATAATAATAATAATAATAATAATAATAATTAAAAATATATTTTTAGAAGATACAATATAAATGTTTAATTTTATTGAATTATTGGTAGGCAAATGTTATATGTGAATATTTTATTTTTTGTTTTAAGTATATGACTGTGAAGTAGATTTACATGCTTCATGCATCTGTGTACATAGATGTTAGTAAAGACAGAAAACATGGAGTGAGTCACATAGTCCTAGACATATTGGGAACCATACCAAGCAAATAAGGAGCTCAAGTGTAAAAGTGATCTTACATCTCTTCGTAGATCACCAGTTAGGAAAGGGTCTGTTGGTGAATAAGCACAAATGATCACTTTTTATCAAATTGGAGTTTGTGTCTGGACAACAAATGTATCAAACACCTTATGCCCTTGAAAGAAATGTAATGGGTTCCATATCCTCTGTGACCTACCATCTTGAATTGGCACATTTAATTAGAACAAAATGCTAGTAAGGCATATATTTGGTTTTAATGATGCTAAAATGAGTAAATATATAATGATTGAAAGATAATGCCAGGTAAATATAGCACAGAGGCAGAGCAGATAGAAAAGACTAGGTAAGCCAGGCTCCAGGAGAATATTTCTGGACTAAGTCCCAAGGGGTGAGCTACTTACAGCTACATAAAAGACATGTCTTCCAGAAATTTCATTGATAAACAGTGAAGTAAGACACAAAAGGCACTTCTCTCTGAAGTTTTGTGGCTTAGAGTTGAGTCACACTTGAAAAAAAAAATCAGCCATCTATTCCAACCTAACTAATTATCCATCAATTAATAATAAGATCCTATGACTATTGGCTGTTCTGAAGTGGCATCATTTATCTTTTTGTCTGGCAAAATTACTACACCAACAGGGAACTATCTAAGTAAATTTAAGAACAACCTTAGGAAAATTTCGCAGTGAGTATAATGATAGTCAAGTTATGTACAAAACAATTCCACAGATAAAGTGAACTAACCCCAAGGCACCTAGAACTAGGCATATAATTAAGAGAATAATTCGATTCATAACTATTTCACTTCATATGTAATGCCGTTAAAGTAATTAAAATCATTTAAATAATTTTAAATTTGTAAATATGCTTTTAAGTTATTTAAGAAATATTACTTAATAAACATGCCCATACGTCTTTAAAATTTATTGAACATGTGCGCAATTGATTCAACATTTAGTAAAGTATAATTTATATGTGTTTTTCTTTACTCAGTATCAACTCATTGAATCTAATCAACAGTGAAAAAAAGCCAAATTTATTTGAAGCAAAATATTAAATGATGACAAAGAGCATATATGAGTTCTTTATGGCTAACGCTGATTATCAATTTGATCAATATTGAGAAATGAGTAGGAGATTAGTAAAGCATGCAGTGGGTACATTTCTGAGGGTATTTCCAGGGAGGATTATCTAAGCAAAGATCTGCTAAATGTCCATGGATGGCAGCATCCTATACCCTGAGGGCCAAAAGAGGGGGAAGGAGAATGCCAGTTCACACGGACTGACTTCACAGTCATATACACAAAATGACAAAATATTCACACATAGCATTTGCTTACTAATTAACACATCAAAATTAAACATCTTATCCTTCTTTGACATGAATAAAGACACTGTGTCCCAAGTGCAATACTGTCAGCTGCTTCCCTCTACCACTCCTTTCCCACCAAGATAGATTGAAAGCCCTGGAACTGTAAGCTTAAATTAACCTTTCTTCTCTCAGGTTTTACATTATGTATTTTACAACAGTAAGGGAAGATAAAACTATCGTAGATAAACATAATACAAGTGAAACTTGATAATGAATGTATTAGAAACCTTCTTTTGTGGTAAGACATAGCTCCTAATGTTGGTGAGACATAGGCTGAATGCTTGATATACCATGAGCTGTGTGATTTGGGTGACCCTAATCTATTATAATGGTAGAAATTGATTATCAGCTTGCCAGATCTGGAATCGCCTAAGAGAGAAGCTGCTGGGCGTGTCTGAGAGAGATAATTTAGGTTAGGCTCCGGCAGAACCATTCCCTGGGCTTGGGTATCAGGTTGATTAAAAGAAAGAAAGCTGGCTGAATAGCAGCACTCATCTCTCTCTGCTCCTTGACTGCCAATGAAGAGGGACCAGCTGCCTTAATTTCCCGCTACCATGGCTGTTCCACCTTATGGAGTATAACTTGGAACTGAGCCAAAATGAATCCTTACTTCTTAAGGTGCTTTGGCTAAAGTACTTTATCACAGAAATGGAGAAGTAAGGTACCTGAGCTTTCAATTTCTTATTGTTCTTGTCTGGAAAAACTGGGATAATAATACCTGTCTCACAAGGAAAAAGACAGTAGACAATTGTGACATTTCAACACATGTCAGTATTTTTACCATTTCTTGAATTTTAAATACTCTTGGGGAAAAGATAGTGTAATGAATTAAACCATTAAACCTATGTATTAGTCACTTTTCTGTTGCTGTGATAAAACCACCATGACCAAGGGAACTTATAAAAGGAAGAGTTTATTTGAGCTTATGATTGACAGTTCCAGGGAATTGGAGTCCATTGTGGCAGGGAGGCATGGTGGCAGGAGCTGGAGCAGTAAACTGAGGTTCACATCTTCCAGTTAATACAGGAAGCAGACAGAGAGCAACTGGAGACTGACAAGGCTTGTTGAATTCTCTAAGCCTGCCCCCAATGACGGTACTTCCTCCAAGATGAACAAACCTTCTAAGACCTCCCAAAACAGTGCCACCAACTGGGGACAAAATGTCTGAATACTTGAAGCCTATGGGGGACATCCTCATTCAAATCACCATGTTCCATTCCCTGGCCCCCATAAGCTCATGAACATATAAAATGCAAAATCTCTTTAGTCCAACCCTAAAAGTCCCCATAGTCTTTACCAGTCTCCATACTATTCAAAAGTCTTTGGTCCAAAGTCTCTTCGGAAAGCCAGGCCAACTGTAAGCTCCTGTAAAATCAAAAGACAAATTACATACTCCCAGCATACATTGGAACTGAATACACATCCCCATTCCAAAAGGGAGGAATAGAGGCATAGTGAGGAAATACTGGAACAAAACAAGACTGAAAACCTTCAGGGCAAACACCAAGTCCAGTAGCTCCATGTGTGACTTCTGGGACTTTACTTCCAAAGGGCTTAAATGGCTCAGCTCTTCCAGCTTTGCCTGCAACATACATCTCTTTCTTATGCTGGTACCACTCCCTGTATGCAGCTCTCTTTGGCAAATATCTCACAGCTCTTGCATCTCAAATGTCTTCTTGGGGTCTCAGCTGCCAACCAGGCTACATCTTCACAGCTTCACACAATAGCCTATCAGGGCCTTGTTTATTCA
This sequence comes from Rhizomys pruinosus, assembly GCA_009823505.1. Classification (NCBI taxonomy): domain Eukaryota; kingdom Metazoa; phylum Chordata; class Mammalia; order Rodentia; family Spalacidae; genus Rhizomys; species Rhizomys pruinosus. The sequence continues at coordinate 2,318,380 of VZQC01005228.1, forward strand.
GGGCCACATCTGTTGCACTCTGCCTGGCTTCCATGGCTCTTGAAACTGTGGAGGAAGAACTGATGACCCTTTCGCTCTTGCATCCTTCATGCCTTTAAAGCCAGCACCAGGGGAATGAAACTGCCAAGTTTGGCTGCAAGTTTGGGATGGACCCTGGCCTACTTCAACCACATTTGCAGCTTTTCTTTGCCCTGGACTGTTGGAGTAGAAAACCCATTCTGTATTTTCCTTTCAAAAGTTGGAGGCTTAGCTGGGTGTAGTCTTGTTCTGAAGGTATTGTTTCTATTGTTTACTTGTAAATCTCTAGGCCTATCCTTAACCACTTTAATTTCACTCTTTCCATTGTTTACTTGTAAATATCTAGGCCTCTTCTTAATCACTTTAATCTCCTTTTCAAAGGGATCATCTCCTTCAGCTGCCTTGGCTCCAACATTAATCTCCCTAGTGCACTTTTCAGATCCAAACTGTACATTCTGCATTTCTTTCTGCCCCATTTGTTCTTTTTCACTGTAGAGCTGTATAATATTCACCATTAATAGCCATGACACCATTTCTATATTAGGCTGTCTTGAAATATTGTCTACCAAAGAAATTAATCTATTGTTTTTCAACTTAGCCTCAGGCAAGCATTTGGGCTGTGGGCAAACTCCAGCCACTCTTTGCCAAAATACCCCAGTTACTGCTTGAGTCTTTATTTTCCTCTGGAAATACATTTTTCTCAGCATTGCTTTCTTCCAGACTTCTATTAGAATGGCTCATTAAGCTCTCCTTACAGCAGTCGACAGCTTTTCTAGCTCAAAGTTCCAAAGTCTTCCACATTTCTCCAAATACCCACGTGGTCAGGTTCTTCATAGCCAACAGCCCACTCTCTGGTATCATTTACTGTATTAGTCACTTTTCTATTGCTGTGACAAAACCACCATAACCAAGGGAACTCATAAAAGGAAGAGTTTATTTGAGCTTACGCTTGATGGTTCCAGGGAATTAGAGTCCACTGTGGCAGGGAGGCGTGGTGGCAGGGCCTGGACCAGTAAGTTGAGGTTCACTTCTTCCAGTTAATACAGGAAGCAGAAAGAGAACAACTGGAGACTGCCAAGGCTTGTTGAACTCTTTAAGCCTGACCCCAGTGAAGTACTTCCTCCAGAATGGCCACACCTTCTAAGACCTTACAGTGCCACCAACTGGGGACATTCTCATTCAAACCACCACAACCTATGTATTATCTATCCTTAACCATGTTCTTACCTTGGCTTTTTTTTATGTTAAGGATCAATCCCAGCCAGGACTTGGTATATGCAAAGCACCTCTCTACCCTCTCTACAGCTGAGCTGCACCCCTACCTTCCTCCTGTTTTCCATTTATAGTCATTACTTTAAAATATTATATAGTCTTTTGACCTGCCTACCTCTTCAGAGTGCAGTAATCACTTTGCTGAAATGGAAAGTATAATTTCTATATTTTCCAGACTTTATTAATGATTACTTGTTACAAAGTTTTTTTTTTATTTATTTTATGTATATGAGTGTATTGTCTGCTTTTATGTAAATGTACCCATGTCATGCAATGCCCACAGAGGTCAGAAGAGGGCATTGGATCCCCAAGAACTAGAGTTACAGATGGGTATTGGCTTCCATGTTGGTGCTACAATTGAACCCAAGTCCTCTGCAAGAGTAGCAAGTGCTCATAACTGCTGAACCAGCTCTCCAGCCACTATTAATGATCCCTTGTAGCAGGAGACTATGGCAAAGAGATCAAACATTATATTGAGGTCTGAACAAAGACAGCCTGACTTGTTGGCATTTGTTGGAACCAAGAGTGAGCCTGATCTGTTCTGAGAACTTGTTCCTTCTGATTTTCCTTGGAATGTTCTCTTGATCAAAGGATCCGCTCTTTATTTATTGAAACAGTACATCAAACATGGAATGGCAAAGGAAAGGTGGAACTTATCAGAGGATTTTCTCTTTCTGACCCCTGCTGTCCTAGAATAGCATATGCAACCACAAGCAGATATTGTCAGTGGAACTCCCTAGTTTGCAGCATCCAATGAACATTTGCTCCTTTCACTGCTGATATTTTCAAAACACACACACACACAAACATTATTCTGGGTCAGGACATGAAAGGGCCATGAGGAATTAAAACCATATCTCTAGTTTATAAGAGAATCCTAAGGTCTAATAAGATTGCATTGCAAATAAGCTGACATTTACATTGTAAATAAGTTAAATGACCTCCAAACATAGGGTTAATTTTGGTTCACCCTCAGAAAAGTCATTCTCACATTAAACAATGTTGACATATTCTGCAACCTAACATAATTTCCTTTCAGGGCCCCTTTAATAACATTCGGTGCCTTGTCTCCTCTTCCTTTAAGTACATTTTTCTAGTCCCTTTGGCTGATGTGTTCGTTTCTGCCACTGTAATAAATAGGATAGAAGTGGGAGAATGGGTAGGAGTTCCCAACCTTTGTTGAGGAACTATTGACAACTGGTGAATGTTGGCTGAGGGAGAGTTGTTCTTCTTCAAGGGAGTGATGTTAGATAGGCTCACCAGGCTCCAGTGGATAGACTCACGCCAAGAGACACTTGGAGATACAGACATGGTTCAATAGGCCTTCACATATGCATGAATGATGCAGAATGCATGAAATCTGGGGAGGGGGAGTATAGGGGTGTAGATAGGGGAAGAGTTCTAAATACAATCAAGATGTGTTTTACAAAATGCATAAAAATTCAATAAAAATGAAAACATAAGAGCATATGAGTGAAATGTTGTCCAAATTGAACATTTGTTGTACTGGCTACTCACTGGGTACAGCTTAGAGGACCCTGTGTGTGTAACGTAAATTAAAATAGAACAAAGGCAATGTTAAAAAAAAAAGATGTTTCTCCAGAAATCATTACTATGATTCTGCTTACTCTTACTAGGTAATCTTGTTCAATCCCATGATTCTAAAAGCTCCATCCATGATTTTGACCTCTTCCCAGTGCCCCATCTGCATACTCAGATGGAAACGCAATATATGAACATGTCTAACATGACTGATGAAGACTTGCGTATATTATTCTTCTTATACATAAGTAGACTAAAACCTGATCATAAAAATATAGGTGCAAGTCTGTCATATAGTACCTTAGAAGGTAAATACCACAAAAATAGGAACAAAGCAGTTGCAGTAGTTTGCATAGACAAAGTGACATAGGTACCAACCCTTGAAGGAGATGACTTAGCCAGCCATTCAGTGCAAAAGACCTGCAGAATAGCTTGTTTGGAACAAGCAGGGAACAGCTCATGAATAGCAAAGAGTATGTTAATAGAGTAGAGAGTAAGAGGAAAAATAAGAGATTACACCTGAAATTAATGAGTAGATTTGCCTATTATACAGGGATGTGTTCCATTCTAACTTGTAAGAATTTAGTTTTAGTTATAAGAACCTTTTTTGTTTGTGACTTTCTTTAGCTATTCCAGTAGGAACAGCATTGTGACACTGCTAAATTCTCAGGTCAGGAATGCATTCAGTCTGATGCCTGAGTTTTAAATTTTTATTTATTTTTAAATGTGCATGAATGTATCAGAGTGTGATGTATGTATATGCACATGTGTGTATGCGTACGAGTACAAAAAGGCCATATGGCCTTTTACACAGGTGCTGGGGATAGAAACTCAGGCCCTCAGATCAAGTGTTCTTAACCGTTGACACATCTCTCTAAACTGTGCTGTCTGATTTTTTTAAATGCAGTATTTTTAAGAACACAGTGACACCTATTAATTTATTCATTGCCTCTGGCAGCTTCCATCCTACAACGGTAGAACTGAATAGCTGTGACAGACACCACATGGCCCACAAAACCAAAAATATTCACTTTATATTCCTATACTGAAAAACTTGGCCAACCCATTGCTTAAAGACAAAAAACAGCCTGGGAGGAAATGTAGGTTGATGATTGAGTTTGAGCCACTCTGTTTTTCCAAGGAGAACAGGATGTGTATGGTCAGGAGAAAGGAACCAAGGAGTCAAAAACATAGGTTGTAGACTGGCACAGGTGGCCTTAAACTGTGAACATGAATTTGGATTTAGCACCTGGAAGATCACAGAGTTTCTTTGTGAAAGCCATTCGAGTGGAGGAATGAGTGCTAGAATTATAGTCCAGAGGAAGGCGCAGGTAGATTGAATATGCAATACAGACATTGACCTGTTTGTCAATAAGAGAATAATGATAGAGATAAATGTAGAGGTCGAGAGGGAGCCTACTGTTTTTTGTTTGTTTGTTTGTTTTTGCCTTGTTTGTTGTTTAGAGTAAATTCTACTTCATTAAACTTAGATGTTATCATTACAGAGAAAATGGTTAAAAGTAGTGCTGTTCTTCAGGTGGTCAAAGGGCATAAGGGTCCAAGAACCTATGCAAGCCCTTGAACAGCAACAGACAGAAGATGTACATAGTAGAAAAAATTTTATGTCTGGGAAGTGGAAGATGGAAGAATTCCATCTGATAGCTTCTGTTTTCTGAGAGTGGATGAACAGAGAAACAGTAGACTTGCCAGTGACTTGCAGAGACATCATCTTGGTTTGAAGGACACAGGGTCATAATGCTGGGTGCTTTTCTCCATCTGTGCTCAGCTACTGAAGTGATGGCACAGAGAAAGCATCTGTGTTGCTTTACTCAGTGTTGAGGCTTTGAAAGAAAGAAAACAAAACACCAGGAATGCAATAAATTAAGATTTGACAGAAATCCTCTTTGTTCTGCATTCTGGAGATACTAGGGGAATAAAGAAGACAATTGTCTATAAGGTTGAAGCAGGAATAATTCAGTAAGCAAGATAGAAAAAAATATTTTGCTTAGAGAAATGGATGTTTGAGATATGTTGTTTGGGATGTGAAAGCCCCACAATACAAAATGGCTTAAAGATTAAATCTGTGTGGTTTAGAGATGAAGAAGTCAAAGAAACAAAGCCAAGTATTCCATAAATCATCCTCAGGGAATGTGAGGTGCCAAGCCTTGATGTTGGAATCTTGGAAGATCTTTCACTGATTATAAAGTGGAATGGAATCTTTGATGACTGAAAGCTTGTGGAATGGAGTATTTGATAAATGAAATGGAATAAATAGATGTCGATAGATATTAGTATTTAGAGAATGATCTAGTTGAATAGAACCTCAGTGAAAAAAATTTAATTTTATTACAGTCATCAGTAAGAAGCCACAAGGAGCCAGAAGACAGGACCTACACTTCTTTATATAGAAATGAAAGAAAACAATTATTATTTAAAATAGCCTCAAAGGATAACATGTTTGTCACAGGACGTGTGTGTGTGTGTGTGTGTGTGTGTGTGTGTGTGTGTTAGTTCTACAGTATAGAACAGAATGGCTGGTAAATGGGAGCCTTAGAAAAGAAGGAGGAATTAATTATACAAGGTAATTTATGAAGCATGGCATGTTTGGACTAAGTGGTCACTATGAAACCACACCCCATGATTGACTTATTCTTATATTTAAAAGATAAAGGTAAAACTTAGGAACTCTAAAAGGGATTCCATCACCACGTTTCTTGTCGGTGGCTTTGCTTCTACTACGTTAATGAAGATCATTTCATTTCCCACGTCCTGGCTTCACATCTCCGCATTAGTCTCTGTTTCTGCTTCTGGTCCCTTTCCATCCCTTAATTTTAAAGCTTCCTGACTCATGTTTTGTGCTAGATTTGATCATGTTAATACCTTCACTGTGACTATTATTGGCTTTACAACATAAAGGTCTGCTTGATAATGCACCTCTTTTCCCAAATTTTCTTCTTTCCTTTACCCAGCAATGTTATGTTTCATCAATGTAGTACCAGAAATTCCAACATCTTCTGTGACATTATACACCTCCCAGAATTTTTCCAGATATGCTCCATGCCTGAAGCTTCTTACTCAGCTCTTCTGCCAGACGTTTTATTGCTCACAGTCAAGTACCTAATTCAAGCCTTTCTCTTTTTCCCAAGAATTAATCAATTCCTCCTTTGTATCTTGTATGTGTTCAAATTGCTTTGACAAATGTTTGTTGAATACATTTATTTTTGCCTAACCATTTCTCTGGAAGACAATGAACTCCTTGAACAATCAAGGACCTAGAAAGATGTCTCAAACATAGAGAGAGCTTAATAAAGGCTTGCCAAATTGAAGTGTACTTAACACACCTACTCTTGCCATACACACATTGCTTTTAAGTAGTTCTTTTTTCCTTTGTTTCCACACTTGAAATAAAAATTGACCTCTCAGAATTCTTCCTCTAATGCCCTTGTTGGAAAAATGTCAATAACTGGTCAGTGACAGGTGTGATTACGTGTTCCCCTTTTCCCCTCCCTCTTATTTAGATCGGTGTCATTGCACCCACTCAAAGAGAGCCATAAAGAACATTAATACTGCATCCACTGTGACAGGACAGGCCATTCCCTAGAAATTGATAAGGACTTTTCTCTGGAAATGCATTTAGTAGCTGCGAAACAAATGGGGATCTCAATTGCCATCATCTCCCTTACTTTAATAACTTTCATTTACTTCACAACTCTTTCTCTGATTACTGTAGCAAATGAATACATCTTTGAAGGAAGGGGGTTAGCAAAATTTTCCATACAAATGATAACAATACTTATCAACAAGTCCTCTTAAACATTTGAAGTCATCGTTGAAAATTTTGCACAAGTGCTTGGATCTTGGCTGTTCGATGTCTAACAGGAATCAATGATCTGGAAAAGAAATTTAAAAGCTAATTTTAATTTCTTGACTGGGATAAAATGTTTGCACTTGTGGAATTGAAACTTATGTCAAGATGCTTTCACGTGATTAATATGGGATTATATAATTAAAAATAAAACAAATTTCCCTTTGCTTCTGGGAATGAAATGCAGAGAGTGGTTTTCTTCAAACCAGGAGGTAGCTAAATCACAACAGTATGTCAGTTGAGCACTTGAAAACTAGAAGTTCATTCTCTAAAATGTAGATCTCAGTTTCCTTTAAATTGCATTTGTCAAAAAGTAAGAAAAGGAACAAACCAAACATTTTGCTGGAATTGTAGTTTTATCCGTTTTCTCTTGATTATAACATTTCCTATTTTTTTTTTTATTGAACAAAATTGCTATTTAGTATGCCTTAAGCATCTTTTCTCCTCTAGAAAAAAAATGAGAACATTTAGGTATCAGAAGAAAACTAGGCTTAAAAACATTGCTTCTTTCTTTAAAAACTTTCTCTTTGATTCTTTTCAGGCAAATAATTTGAAGGATAATCGAATCAGGAAAAAATACACCATGAAACAAAAGCAAAGCAAATAAATAAGAATAGGTAAGGTCTTCTATGTCCTGCAGGTCCCATCACTTCTGTGCATCCTCTCTGGAAGTGATCAAAGGGATGACTATTTAGAATTAGACTGTTTAATTGAAAAAAATCATTATACCTGTAGATAATCAGCCATGTACATGATAACAATGTTCATACCTTAAAATACTATTTTTAACTTTAGAATTATGCAAATGATTCAGTTTGCCAAGACACTATTATTCTTATGAGATGCCTTACAATTTTGTTAGAATTCTAGCAGGAACTTGTAGTCCCATTCTGAAGAGAAGAAGCCTTATAATCCAGGGAAGGGATTTGGGTACAAGGTCTTCACGGCTGCTAAAATCTGATGGCAGAAACCTGGATACGAGGGTCAGTTGTTTCACTAGATTCATCATTCTCCTGCGTCCTTATGCAAGCTAGTGACTAGAATACAAGGGTGCCTAATTAATGCAGAACCATTGGGCACAAAATGTCATTTGGAAGCTTTTCCTATGACTGTAACAGCAGTCACACACTTTGGGTGGTCACCGTCTATAGCAAGCCTAGCAGACACACACTTTGGGTGGTCACCGTCTATAGCAAGCCTAGCAGACACACACTTTGGGTGGTCACCGTCTATAGCAAGCCTAGCAGACACACACTTTGGGTGGTCACCGTCTACAGCAAGCCTAGCAGACACACACTTTGGGTGGTCGCCATCATAGCAAGCCTACCTTCTTTCATTTTATCCTCATGGTGGAGGTCATTGGAAACAATGGATTTTGAAAAGCTGATCCATGTTTGTATAAGTCCTTGTCATTTGGGATGGGATTTATGGTCAGTTGTTAAAAAGGAAACTTCAAGGCACCAGAAAAGACACATGATGCCAAAATAAATTTAGTTTGTTTTATAAGTGTCTTTTACACACTTGGGTTTTTCTCTGTATTTATTTACTCATAAAGATGCTGAGTCTAACTTAAAGTTCTTTTCTTGGTCAGGATGAGCAAGAAAAAGATGTTGTGATTTGTTATGATAAATATCGCTTCTTATCTATTTGGAGATATTTATTTATGATAAATATAGCTTCTTATCTATTTGGAGATATTTATTTCCTATTTCTCAGTAGCAGTTTGACAGACATCACTTCTCTTGACCTGTGTGCTTGCCCCATAGAAGCTTTCTTTTTCTTTCCTATTTCATCTTCTAATGTTATACATCTAACACACTCTAGGCAGAGAAACAAGGCCATTAATCTTACTAAATGTATTGGCCATGGTAACATGAGAGCAATCAGGGAGAGAATGAAACTCCTAACTTCAGTGTGTGTAAGCTGTACTTGGGGGAGTGTATTCAGTAAAGAATCATGAGGATTCCCTGGAGAATATGCATTTTTAACCAATGTTCCTTAATTCCTAAAGGAGATAATTATCCTCTCCATAGTTTCATAAACGCAGATTAAGGAACAAACAACTCGTGTTATGCATGAAGTACCTGACGAATTCCCTTTCTTTTTAAATGCTTGCTTTCGATTCTAGGACAGGCAACATGGTCCAAGGAAAGTATGTGGAGTTTGTGTTGGTTGCATCTAGGATTGAAATTCATTTCTATTACTTTCAAGTTCAATGAACTTGGGAATTTTTTAACCTTTCTAACCCCCATTGAATTATACTTACGCTAACTCTCTATCTCCTCATCTCCTTTGGTTGCTGAATCTGACTAGTAAGATACCAGTGAACATATTTCTATATTAACATATTCTTACAGTTGTATAGAATTTTGCAGTTTTCTATCACTGGGCTTATTATCAGATCCATCACAGTATCTCTTAAGGTCAATGGTATTTTTTTTTTTTTTTCAGGTGGGAAAGCTGTTGCTACACCAAGATTGCATCTCCATCAGAAACCACGGCATACTTTGGAAGACACAGATCTTGTGTTACCTTTATTTTAGGAGCCACCTTCAGCCAGATGTGTTCAAGGTGCTGCTAGCGAGCAGGGAGGAAAGTGAAGAAAGAGCAAGCAAGGAAAAACTCTCAGAGAAATGGAATTGGAAGCTTTGACTGCAGCAGATTTTCCCTCCAGGTTCAGCACCTGCTCAGTCACCCAACCCTCCCAATTTGAATAAGTGATTAACAACTCATTAACAGATCATTAGCTAAATCAGCCCAGTGCAGTGAAGAAGACCCAAGTTCAATAATTCCTGTGAATTATCACCAAATGCAGACCAAAAAGGAAATTAAATTTGCCTGATAAAATGCTAGGGTTTATGCTATTTTAGTATCAAGATGGAATAAAGTGATTTGTAGGAAATGGTTCTTCTCCTTCTTTCCAGGAAAGCAGGAGCCAGTTCTGGTGCTCCTTGCCCTCTGGAAGACACATCAGTGTGAGCCATACCCCCACCTCTCCCTTCTCAGATTTTCCTAGGCATCCAGGTGGATGCGTGATTGCTGGCTGCTATATCTTTGGAAACTTCAATGCTAAATCTCTGCTCCCAGTAGCGTTTCAGACAAGATTTTGGCCAACCAGAAACTTTTCCCCCTGAACTTCATATAAGAAATTAACTCTTTTTTCTTGGGTATCAGTTGGAGCGTGCTAGACACAGAGCATGGACCAAGCCAGTCTGAACACAATCCTCTGAGAAGAACGTTAAGACTGAACATTTGGAGAAACAGGGTTGGAGAGATGGGTCAGTGGTTAAGACTCCTTGCTGCTCCGGATGGCGGTTTACTCAGAGGCCCGTGGTGGGTCAATGTGCAGAAAAAAAGAGACTACAAGGTGCTCAGCCCTAAATGGGACATTTATAACACAATCTCTCCTCTGAAGGCTCAGGGATCATCGTGGAAGAAGGGACGGAAAGAATGTCAGTCAGAGGTGGTAGATGAATACAAGCAAAGCTTGTTGTCTTGACACCTGTTATTTGCGTATGGAAACCACGGTGCCTGTGACTGCATGCAGAAGACCTGTGCAAGGCCAAGCTAGACAAAATCCCAGTACAAGTGGTGAAGAAGGCCAATCAACCTGAACTCTTCCTGCAAAACTATTAGTAATAGACAGCTGCATGGAGAGTGAGGCGGTTTTCTTTCAGAGCATGTGGTAGACTGACCAGACTCCAAGCAACCAAGAATGTGGAAAACACAGATTAAACTCCACAGGCCTATTTTTTTTTTTTTTTTGAGACAGGGTCTCCCTGTAGCTCTGGCTGTCCTGGAACTCACTCTGTAGACCTGGCTGGCCTCGAACTCACAGAGATCCGCGTGCCTCTGCCTCCCAAGTGCTAGGATTAAAGGCGTGCACCACCACGTCCGGCATTTGTTTATTTCTGTATGTGTATCAATGTACTGTCTGCATGCAAGTTTGTGCACCCGTGTCGTGCAATGCCGCAGAGGTCAGAAGAGGGTGTCGGATTCCCCTGGAACTGGAGTTCTCCTGGAATTGGAGTTTCAGACGCTTCTCGGCCGCCATGTGGGTGCTGGGGATGGAACCCGGGTCCTCTGTAAGAGCGGTCGGTGCTCTTAACTGCTAGGCCATCTCTCCAGCCCCTCCATAGGCCTTTTTAAAAAAAAAAAAATAATGATAGGGGACATGAGGTGAGGTAGTAGAGCTGGGACAAAAATGAGGGAGAAGGTGCTCGAAATATATTGCACACAGTTTTTAAAGAATAAATAAAAATAGTTTTGAAAAATCATGCTTCCAGCCCCTCCAGAGAACCTGAGTACCTAGTACCAGGTACTAGTTCCTGAGTACCTAGTACTGAATTCCTAATACCCACATCAGGTGGCTCACAAATGCCAACTCCTTTCAGGCCTCTTTGGGTACCCAAATGCAGTATGGCATATACTATGACACATGTTTGGATAGTTACACATAGATAAAAATAAATGAAAAGTAAATGAAATACAGAAGAGCTAAGTTACAGTTAGAGGAAGAAATTTTGGATCCGGTATCTTTCAAAAGCTAGATAAAGACCAGATTTATTTATTTATTTATTTATTTATTTATTTATTTATTTATTTATTTTTGGTCTTTTCAAGACAGGGTCTCCCTGTAGCCCCAGCTGTCCTGCAACTCACTTTGTAGACCAGGCTGGCCTTGAACTCACAAAGATCCGCCTGCCTCTGCCTCCCAAGTGCTGGGATTAAAGGTGTGTGCCACCACGCCCGGCTAGACCAGTTTTATTATTACATCACATGGAAATATTTAATACTTAGGAAACATCTATTTAATTAAGGCATTTTACATTGAATATGTAGTTAAAACATGTGGTAACCATAAAACATGTAGTTTTATGTATTCATTAAAATAATGGTAATTTAAATAGATGATAAATGATAGAAAGATAGATAGATGATAGATGATAGATAGATAGATGATAGATAGATAGATAGTTAGATAGATAGATAGATAGATAGATGATAGAAGACTGAAAATTGTTGTTTACTCCCATTTGTCCATCCAGAATTTGGCTCATGGCTTTCAGTTGTGACTTGCTTTATAGTTGTTTTCCAAGTACAAGTCTCCAGGTTCCCACAGGCTCTTAGTTCCCATCTGCCAATCCCGAGTCCTTTCTGTTGCTTTCAGCCAAAGAATTCTGACACTGGGCATTTTAGTTCCAGAGTTCAAATGGGAGTTAAAGCTTGAAATTTGAAGCAGTTCTCTCACTATTTCTGTTTCTACTCAGATGGTTTCCTGCTTGATAGTTGTTTTTTTTTTTTTTTTTTTTTTTTTTTTTCCGTCTTCTCCAGAAATTCTCCCACTGCCTGCCATTTGGCTTTTGTAAAAACACTGGAAACCATTTGTGATTTTTTTTTCTCCTTCAGCCCATGCCTTTAGCTACAGAAAGTGTGATCATTTTACTTTTTATGTCTTTCTTAATTTATCCTTTGACCCATTCGTTATTCAGGAGTGCATTGTTTAACCTTCATGAGTTTGTGTAGCTACTAGGGCTTCTTCTTGTGGTGATATTAAGCTTTATTGCATTGCGGTCTGATAGAATGCATGGAATTATTTAATTATTTGTCTTTGTTGAGGTTTGTTCTGTGCCCCAGTGTGTGGTCAACTTTGGAGAAAGTTCCATGGGGTGCTGAATGGAGTGTATATTCTTTAGTGCTGTTGTGGAATATTCAGTAGATGTCTGTTAGGTCCATTTGACACATCCTGTTGTTCAGATCAGATATTTCTCTATTTATTTTTTGTCTGGTTGACCTGCCTAATGGACACAGTAGGGTATTGAAGTACCCTACTATCAGTGTGTTGGGATTAATCTGTGCCTTGAAGTCTTGTAGAATTGTGTTTATGAAATTCAGTACACCAGAGTTTGGTATGTATATGTTCATGATTGTGATATATTCTTGGTTGTTTCTTTGACAATTATATCTTCTGATTAGTTTTAGTTTGTAAACTATTCTGTCTGATGTTAGAATAGCAACTCTTGCTTGCTTTTTTGTATCATTTGCCATGGAATATTTTTTCCACCCTTTCACCTTAAGATAATGCTTGGCCTTGAGGATGAGATGGGTTTCTTGAAGACAAAAATGTGATAAATTTTGTTCCTTAATCCATTCTACAAGTCTATGCCTTTTGATTGGGGAGTTTAGTCCATTAACATTTAAAGTTAATTGTATATTGCTTCTCATCATTTTAGTTTCTGTTTACATTCTTGGTCTAGGTTTGTATTTCCACAGTTATATCTTCATTAATTACATTCTGGTGCTACATGGGTATAGCCATTCCTTTCGTCTGCTCTTTGTGGTGCTTCAAGTATTCTCTGAAGGGTTGGTTTTCTGGACACGAATTATTACAGCTTATTTATGTCATGAAGGAATTTTCTTTCTCCTTTTAACTGTAATAGACTTTTTTGCTGGGTAAAGTATTCTGGGTTGGCATCTATAGTCATTTAGAACTGGCAATACTTTGGTACAGCTCTTCTGGCTTTCATCTCTTACACTAAAAAGTCAGTTGTAATTCTGATGGGTTTTCCTTTATATGTGACTTTGTCTCTTGCAGCTTTCAGTATTCAGTCTCTTTGTTTTGAGCATCTAGTGTTTTTACTAGGATATGACATGGGGAATTTCTTTTCTGATCCTGTCTATTTGGTGTTCTATGTGCTTGTATTTGTATGGGTATGTCTTTCCTTAATTTGGGGAATTTTTCTTCTACAGTACTGTTGAAGATCTGGTCAATACTATTATGCTGGGATTCTTCCCCTTCCTCTATATCTATGATGCATGGGTTAGGTATTTTCATGGTGTCCCACATTTCCTGATTATTCCATTTCTGTGTTTAAATTTTTTTCCATAATCTTTGCTTGAGCAGGACAATTCTTCCATGTTATCTTTCAGTACTGATATTCTATTTTCTACTTCATTCATTCTGTTACTGAAGCTTTCTACTGTACTTTACAGATGGCTGGTTGAGTGTTCCATTTCCTTTATCATTTCAGCTTAAGTTTTCTTCAATATATCCATATCTTTTGTAAATTCATTTTGACGTCTATCATTGTTTTCTTTAGTTTATCCCTATCTTTTTTTTTAGTTTTAATTCTTTGATTTGTTTGTATGTGTGGTCTTTAAATTCTTCAAATTTGTTGACCATGTTTATGATGGTCCTTTTAAGATCTGTGTCCTGGGTTACATCTAGGGGGTCCTCATTATAGGAGTCTTTTACAGGATTGGTAGTATTTAGTGAAGACTTATTTGGATTTTTCATGTTATTTTGTTTGTTGTTGTAATTTTGGCATGTGGATTTCTTTTGTTGTTTGTGATTCTACTATGAAACTCAAGTGTGTCTTCGTTGAATTGAAGACTGACTTAGCTTGTATTCTTCAGTTGCCTTCTTTGTCTTATTAGGTATGAAAGCTGGTGGGCTTACTCTTGAGGTTTTCAGTTCTGATTTTGTGCTGGATAGACCATCTAGTTCTTGCCCATGTAGTTAGGAGCTTCTCCAGAGGCCCAAGACAGGTAGCCATCAGCCAGGCTTGAACCCCACACCACAGGGGTTTTGCCTATCAGTTCTTCAGAGCTGGTTTGAGACATCTTATCTGGGTCCAGGGGCAGGGAAGCCTAGCCTGGAGCAGAGGGAGAGGACCCAGATATTCCCCAGTTAGTGGGTATGTGCTCTGGGGTGTCACGGCAGTGAGATACTGGGAGTCATCTGGGCCTCTTCTTTCTCACCCATCAGGAGTAGAGCCTCTGGGGCCACTGAGAGGATGGGAAGTGTCTGGGCCTCTCCTCTCTCACCTGCCAGGAGCTGAGCTCTGGGGGTATTGGGAGGTGTCTAGACCTCTCCTCTCCCACCCATGGGAGCCTAGCCTCTGGGGCTGCTGGGGGGGCATCTGTGCCCCCATCTATCACCTGCTGGGAGTGGAATATTTGGTAGATTATCTGTTAGGTTCACTTGACGACTGGGCCACTGGAAGGCATCTGGGCCTCCTGTCTGTCACCAGTGGGGAGTTTAGCCACTGGGGGCTCAGGGAGGTGTCTAGGCCTCTTTACTTTCACATTATATACCTATATATATATATATATATATACTATATATGCACCTTATATATATATATATATTAATAATATATATTATATTATATATTATATATGTATTGCCCAGTCTGTCTTAGTCTTCACTTCAAACATTGTGAACATGGGCATCATGTACCTTTCTGGGTTTAACATGCATTATATACTTTCATACACCACTGAAACACCTTCAATAGCCTCCTGTTGCACCCAGAATAAAATGTTCCATGACTCACACTCAGTTCTCTTGCAGCCTTTCTAAAAACGCTACTCTCCTTACTGCAGTGTTCCAGACCAACTGCACCCCATCCTGTCCTTTGGACTGGAAAGTTAACACTATCTCTGTCAGTGTATGCCTGCTGAGCTACCCTGCTGCTTCTTCTTTACACGAGTCTTCCTTTCTGTTCTCTAGATCTTAGCTTAATGTCACTAATGATAAGTCCTTCCCTGATTATCTTATTCAAACAAATTTTGTTTCATTTAAAGGACTCAAATTTATAATGCATATATATGTCCATTTACCTTTTATTGTCGATTGTACATGCATTTGTTCATTTACTTATTTATTGCCTATTAGAAGGAGGGGCATAAATTTCAATTTGTTAGGAATAGCCTTAGTCTTTGCCTGCTGCCTCAGCAAGTTATTAATGGTACTTCTTTTGACTCTTAAAATGTTAAGGTCTAGACAATAAATTAAAGGGGCACCTTTTCCTTTAAGGTTTTAAGGACAATATACACAGTGCTAATTCTTTTCTTCTTTAATCTAATGATGCATACCAAATCTTAGCAAAAAGTTTGGTTGAGAACCTCATTATGCCAGAAGTGAATTAGCATTATCGAAAAATTACAGAAGGGAGTTCTGTAGAACATTATCACAATGTTTTACCACCCGTATTTTATCAGAGCTCATCGTATTTGTTTTCTTCCCTCCCTGTGAGACCTTCCATATCACTATCCTTTCTAGACTACTAGGATATCTTAGATAAAATCAAAGGATGAGAATATGCCATTATTACTCTTTTTTCTTGACCCACTGTTTTATCTCCTTTTTCTTAAATTGTATCCATCTTTCATCAGACCACCCCTGGCTGCCTTTATGTTGTCTTCCAGATCTATCCTCTCTTTGCATCTAGATTCTCTCCCTTGTTTCCTTACCTATTTCCAACATCTGTGGCTGAGCAACAAGGCAACTAAAACTGCAAGTGTGCTTTTTATTTTTTTCTTTTTCTTTCTTTTTTTTTTTTTTGTCTTTTTGAGACAGGGTCTCTCCGTACCCCCAGCTGGCCTGGAACTCACTCTGTAGACCAGGCTGGCCTCAAACTCACAGAAATCTACCTGCTTCTGCCTCCCGAGTGCTGGGATTAAAGGTGTGCGCCACCACACCCGGCTACAAGTGTGCTTTTATATTAAGAGCCATACTGGCATCATGACTGTGCCTGTTCATTTAGCCACATTAAAGATTGGATAGGTTAAACTTCCAAGTTTTATGTTGCACATCTTTAAAGGAAATAATATTATTGTGCCATGGTGATACTAAAGCTCAAGCTGTACCTCTAAATCAATGTGGAGCAAGCTAGTACTGTCATCTTGGGATGTTCATGTTTGAGGATACCATCATCATCACCAAAATTGTTGTTGATATGTGATTATTGTAGCTCTGTGCCTAAGATAAGGAGATGCTCACTGTTTACTCATCTATAGTCCCCACCTCAGTATCCACCCTGATCCCCAAAATTACTCCCAAAGCCTGCCACACCCCCAGCTCATAGTCACTTCATCTGTACTGAAGTCTTGTAAGAGGCAGCAGTATCACACTCTAAATCTCACCTTTACTCACCATAATTCTACATCACAAGTTTAATTGTTTTCTTGTTTCCTTTCCTTCTTGCTTCCTTGTGTTTATTCTTTTCTTTGTTCCTCATATCTATCTCTGTCTAAACCTAGTTTCAAAGATAAATGCTTTTAGTTTAATCTCCAGAGAGTTCATCACTAAAAATGATTCTAGGCAGCATACAATTCAAACAGCAGGATTAAAAAAAAACTTTTAAAGGAATAAACTTGAGTACTCTTTAGAATGTTTATTAATAAATATCTAATAAAATCCCAATCTAGTAAGCGGTCACAATGGGTCCTCAGTTCTCTCTGCCTGTAGTTATATTGTATGATTTCCTGCCTTAGACTGTGGCTCATCATTGGATCCTTTTAAAACCAATAGAACTAGGAAAATTTGGTGGATTCAGTTATTTGATAGTAAAGGTCTATGACTTCAGTCGTCCTAGTCACCTACTCCTGTGTCTTTTTGGCTTCTGTACTTTGATGATGGTAGTAGCTGCTATGCTAGAGACCTCACAACAAACTGAGTAGTTTCAGCAAAAGTCAGATGATCTTGTTCAACAGCTAGGAAAAACTTAGTCCTGAAAAAGAAAGAAAAAAAAAAAAAGAAAAAAAAAGAGTAACAAACAATTTTGGAACCAGAACTTTCTTTTACCAAGTCTTAAAATTTCTCCAGCCTAGTCCACAGCATGATGTGGTCTGCAGGGTGCTATGACTTAAAAGACCCAGTCAGGCCATACCATAAAGGAATTAAATTTGAAACAGCTAAATTTTGACCTAATAATTCACATAGCAACAGGTAACCAAAGTACCTTGGAACTTTTTCTGTTTAGTTTTTCTCATCTCAGAGTCAGGGTGTCAAACACTATTGATATATTTTTAAAATTTATTTATTTATTTATTTATTTATTTATTTATTTATTTATTTATATGAGCATACTGTCTGCATGTAGATTTGTACACCCATGTCGTGCAATGCTGTGGAGGTCAGAAGAGGGTGTCAGATTCCCCTGGAACTGGAGTTCTCCTGGAATTGGAGTTACAGACGGTTCTCAGCCACCATGTGGGTGCTGGGGATTGAACCTGGGTCCTCTGCTAGAGCAGTCGGTGCTCTTAACTGCTAGGACATCTCTCCAGCCCCCACTATCGATATTTTAAAGCTTGTTGCCTGGGTGCTCTATAAGATCATATTATAGCATTAATTTAATCTTCACTGTCACCTAGAAAGAGTTGAATTTTTTTGTGTCTCTATATATCTTTGAACACATCTTCAGCCAGCATTCGCAGCTGATGTCCCATCTTCTCATTTTAGTGAGTTTGGCTTTAGCTATCCAAGCTCGTCAGGTCCCCAGTCCTTGATGTGCCTTTGACCACCACTCACTCTCTTCTCCATCATAGAGTGGGTAGGCTCTCCACCTTTCTGAGGACTGTCATCTCCCTTAGCTCATTTTCCCTTTCCTTCTTACCTTCTCTCTGTCTTTGTTACAGCTATGAAGCTCTTTCCTGTGTTCCATTTTCTTCTTGTCCCTTCCCAGTAACTTGACACAAATACATTATACATAGCCTAAAGAATAAAGAACAAAAATTCCAAGCAAATCCAAACAGCAACATATATAGGCATCTTTCTACTATTTTTTTTCCTTCTACATATTTCCAGGAAAAGTTCAGACTTTCCTATATGTTCTCACAATTTCTCCAATAATGTATAAACTTTTAGCTCACATTTGTAGTAGATATACTATCTGGCCAAAATATAAACACCTCTCTTCAACTGCCTTTATATTAATATTCTGCCCCATAGTCTTCATGCCACTGAATATATTTGTGTCTACTGATCATTTTGTTCCTGTCCCTGGTTTGGTAACAGCTGCCTTCTGTTCACTGAAAGAAGAGCCTGGGAGACATGCTGCCTCCTGATTTCCTTTAGTTATTCTTTGAATCAATAGTTATTAAGCATCTCCTCTGTACAATATATTATGCTAGATGTTATCTCTATCTTAGAATTTTCTCCTCTTTTGTCTTTATATTTATTTATTTATTTTTTACTGTTTCCTGGAAGTCATTGTATGAGTTTCTTGTTAACTAGCTACTCACTACCCTTCCCCAGAAGTCCTTGTTACATATCTATGACCCCCTCAACCTCAAACTTTATTTTCTCTTCCCATCATCTCTGTCAGTTACACACAAGCCAGTGCACTGTGTGCACTATTGCTTGTGTCCATTCTTCCATCACCTCCCATTTTTGTCATTCTGGATCAGTCCCTCCCTAAACATCTGCACTCACAGCTTCTTTTCTTTTCATCCTGGTTCTGCTTGTTCCATGTCTTCCATTTTCTTCTCCCCTTCCTTTCCTTTCCCTTTCCTTCCCTCCCTTTTCATTTGTTTTCCACAACTTCCATTACTTAAATTTGATTCTATCAACAGTATGTTTCAAAGCATTTGTTCTAACCCTTAGTTTACCAATACCAGTCTCTATATTGAGATTTTGATTTATTTAGAACAGTTTAGGAACTGAGCTTCACTATTTTTTTTTAATTTAATTTTATTTATTTATATGTATGAATGTACTGTTTGTGTGTAGGTCTGTGCACCCTTGTCGTGCAATGCCGCGGAGGTCAGAAGAGGGTGTCGGATTCCCCTGGAACTGGAGTTCTCCGGGAATTGGAGTTACAGACGGTTCTCAGCCGCCATGTGGGTGCTGGGGATCGAACCTGGGTCCTCTGCAAGAGCGGTCGGCGCTCTTAACCGCTAGGCCATTTTTTTAAATTTAATATACAACATGAGTTTAAAACTGACTTATTCCAGATGAGAAACTGTAATATAGTCTCACCTGTCACTGAATGAGGCCCTGATTTCTTTTTTTTTAATTAAATTTTTTTTGAGACAGGGCCTCTCTGTAGCCTCATCTCACCTGGAAATCACTATGTAGGCCACTGGCTTCAACCTAAGAGAGATCCATCTGCTTCTGTCTCCCAAATTCTGAGATTAAAGGTGTGATCCACCACATCCTCTGAGTGAGTCTCTCATATTTTAATACATTTTTAGATGGTCCATCTTATTGTTCTATACATGTCCCAAATCTTTTTCTGGGTATTACTGCTCATATATAGTTATCCATTTATATAGGTAAGCAGTCATTTCTTTTGTCAATTAAAAATGTTTCATTGAACTTTTGAGAATTTCATGCAAAGTATTTTGAGCGTGTTCAGTTCAGATCCTAAATTCTTCCCTTCTGTATGTTTCCTATCTTCAGTCTTCACCACCCCCTCTTACTATCCCAACTCAATGTCATGTACTCATACATATATGTATGTATTCGTAACTTAGTTCCAGTTTGGAATAGACCTTGGCTCACTTCATCCACATTACCAGCTGTTTTGTTTTGTGGGTTGAAGTTTTGTAGGAGAAAATGCATTAGGCTTTTCCTTTTCACAAGGTGGAAGTTTACCTGGGCATGGTATTGACCTGAAGATAAGTTTCCCATTGTTTAAGTGCAAATATCTAGGCCTCTCCTTAATTGGTCTAATCTTCTTATCAAAGAGAATCTCTTTTTTTGGAGGGGTCTTTTCAGGACAGGGTCTCCCTGTAGCCCCAGCTGTCCTGGAATTCATACTTCTGGCTATCCTCTAGTCTGTCCCTCCCTTAGTGTAGTAATTACGGGCCTATGCTATCACACTTGGCTGTTACTTGGTTCAAATGGTTCAAATTTCTTCCTTAACTTGGTTCTTTTTTTGAGACAGCTCTCCCCTTTTGTCCCAGCTGGCCTGGAGCTTGCTATGTAGACCAGGCTGGCCTTGAACTCACAGAGATCTGCCTGCCTCTGTCTCTGCCTCTCAAGTGCTAGGATGAAAGGCGTGTGCCACCACGCTCTTCTTCAGCACATGCCTTGGCTCCAACATTAACCTTCCTAGTGCTCTTTCCAAACTTTATATTCTGCATTTCTTTCTGCCCCACTTGCTGTTTTGCACTGTAGACCTGCATAATACTCACCATTAATAGCCAGTCCACCTCCACAACTTTTATATTAGGCTGTTTAGAAAATTCTTCAAAATAAATTAGTCCAGTATTTTTCAACTTAGCCTCTAGGCAAGCACTTAGGCTGTGAGCAGGCTCTAGCCAGACTCTGCCAAAATATCCCAGTAGCTTCTGAAGTCCTTATTTCTCTCTGGAGCTACTTTACTCTCAGCAATACTTCCTTACAGTGCCTGGTAAGGGAAATGTCCCTATATTGTAGGATAACTCCTTTAATCTCTTTTTATATTGTATATCTGTATAATCTAAGAAGCTCCTATAGTGGTAGGTTTCCACATGAACTTTTCTTTTTTTTTTTTAGTTTTTAGTTTTTTTTTATTGATGCTTTGTGTATTTCATACATCATTTTCCAATTCAGTTCAGGCATATTTCCCTTTCCCTTCCCCCCATCCCACCCCACCCCATCCCAGATCATGCATTCTGCCATAACTGTCCTGCATCTTTCTCTCAGTTTTTTTTTTTCATTTTTTAGCAATAAG